>JACYXH010000264.1:60000-72500 GCA_026745465.1 Lota lota | reverse complement strand
TGTGTGTGTGTCCTTGGACTATTTCAAAGTGCTTGTTGAGTCATCGGTTAATC
Source organism: Lota lota (assembly GCA_026745465.1). Lineage (NCBI taxonomy): Eukaryota > Metazoa > Chordata > Actinopteri > Gadiformes > Lotidae > Lota > Lota lota. The sequence continues at coordinate 72,447 of JACYXH010000264.1, read as the reverse complement.
TAATGTCATCCAGACGTGTGACGGGAGCTGTAGTGTCCTACTTTCTGCTCCTCCTGAAATCCTGTGACAACCACATCCGAGAGAGTCCTGGTCTGGGGATCCAGCTCCAGAGCAGACTGAAAGACCCCAACCACCTCCTCCGCACTCTTGGTCGGGGAGCTGGACTCCCAGCCGTAAGGTTCTGGGTTTGAACCCCAATGTCCTGGTGTACAATTGAACACCTGTTGCCAATGACCCAGCCAAATAGATTTGACCATTCGGCAGGTAAAACAAAGCCACCGTTATATATGAGAACAATGGCCTGGCAGGTAAAAAGACAAAATTCAAAACCCTAAAGTCACAATGTGAAACATTTCAACTGGCGCGCAGCTTAAAATGACCTAGACATATTCAATGCTGATCTATAGTGATTTCAATGTTATCAATAAAATCACATCCATATCAGTTTAACTGATATAGTCTACAAATCAAAAAATGCTGGCCAGCTCTATACCTCTTTGTTTACAATAATCGTACTATCAAACATGACCCTAACCCCTCTCACTCCACCTCAACCCCTCCCACTCACCCTGAGCCCCTCCCTCTCACCCTCAACCCCTCCCACCCACCCACTCCCACTCACCCTCAGCCCCTCCCACTCACCCTCAGCCCCTCCCACTCACCCTCAGCCCCTCCCACCCAACTAAATAGAAGTAATTCTTGCCTCGATCTAATGTCACCTTACCCTTGTTACATTGAGTCAGGTATGTTTGTATATCCTTTAATCACAGTTAAGCCTCAAAAGGCTTCGCACGCCTACAGTATTTGACACCTTCTCACTATCCGAAGAACAAGGAAAAACGTCCCCCGAGCCCAGAGGCAAGAAACCTGGAGAAGGAACTCAGGAGAGGGACCTCCATCCAGGGACGACTAGGAGTGTGATATGGTGGTAAAAAATATGAGTAAACATGTCTAAAGATGTAGTCAAAGAGACGGTTATGTAAATCCACACACGTGATACGCCCATAGAGCGTAAGCTGACTCAAGGGGGGGGGGGGGACAACTTTTAGAAATGATTTATTCCACCTGGAAGAATAAATGAAAAACACAACTGAGTCGGCTGATCTTCAGCGGCTTTACTGGTTCAGGTTTTAACTGCCAAAGTGGAAGAACACAGCGCAAGTAAACAGCTTATATAACAACAGGTGATCTCGTGCCTTTTATACTAATAGATGTATGCATCCGGACATAAATACCCTATGTGCCACACATACATATACACAAACACACATGCACGTACCAAAACGCCACAGGAATGCGGTGGTTGCTGTTCCTGTGTACCGATATTGCTGAACACGTAGCAATTACTTTTCAAATTGATTTAATTAGGGTGATTCAGAGCTCTTCCAATAGAGGCTTTTATTCACAGGGCCGAGACAGGCCAAAATGTGTGAGACTATGATGATGTTTAACCTCTTCCTCACTAGGCCTACTTCTGAGTCTTCTTCTGAAAATACACACAGCCAAAGTAAATAGATATATCTCCACAACCGCAAGGGCTAAAATATGTAATCTTGTTCCCAAAAGAAAGATAACACCTGTGAGATTGTTGTGCAAGTGAAATAATCAACGTGGATACTACTTGGTTAGAGTGAATAAAGCTAGAACCCAGCATAAGTGGAAGATTTTATTTCTGCCTGAAATAAATTCATGTTTTAGAGTGAACACCACCAAGTGCATTATAAGTTGGCAGCCCTATAGTACTATAGGGCCATAGCACACACCATATAATGTGTACCTGGGTCAATATTTGATGCCAATAAGGGAAGCAGAGCAAAGATAGAGAGGTTTTAGTTGAGGTAGGTTTAGGCGAAATCTCCAAATAAATATGACCCCTCTATTGAAAGGTCTGGGCGAACAGAATAGAATGACACTAAGGCAAACAATCGCGGCCACCAGATGGCGATGAAGAACATGTGTTCTGATTGAAGGCAATTTACCTATTTCCTCTGAAACCATCTCTTAGCTCCTGAACACTGATTGTAAACACCCTGTTTAGTTGCAGAATGGTTCCCAGACGCAAGATTACCTGCTCATGGTGGTTTTATGCGATCACACACAACTTTGATGACAAAAACAATAAAGGTAAGACATAATCTTTGGTTGTAACTAGAAAAAGTGACGTTTATTCTTGATTGTTTTTTGCCTCCAGTCCGGTGAGTTTTAATCACAGCGTGATATGGACTGTTTCCAAATGGGCTGTTGGAATCAGTGGAGTCTGCGCTTTCATAAGATAGTTGTCTTGTCTGTTAGTATATTGTGTAGATCAAATGACGTGAAACAAGATCGCTATTGATGTGCATGTGCCCAGTTCTGAAATAAATAACTGTAGTTGTTGCATGCTTCTTATTTTGTTTGCGGTTGGAATTGTCTTTCGTTTAGCTAACAAGGATTATGACAGACTAAAAGTTGAGCATCTAATCTTTATCGTCTTTGCAATTGCCCGGTACCGGGCCATTTCGGGATGAACGGTTCCTACCTTCGGATGAAGATCTTACTTTTGACCTTTATTGAACAGGGCTTTAAATCCTTGATGTGGAAGCTAGTTAGGTTAAACCTGCAAATAACTTATTTATGCCGCAGCCGTTACTTTCGTTCAAGATATTTCTTCCAACCGCAGAACAAATGGGAGAGGGAGAACGTCCTGGGTTTGATTGCGCTTTGGGTGGACAGGTATTACTCTTACGACTATAATAACAAATTACCATTAAGAGTGCACGACAGTGGCTAGGGTGTTTGAGCAATATGCCCTAACCCCTACCGACTCTATAACTACAGTAGTAACAGTGAGAGCAGCATTATAAGTGTAACTCACGGAAAAACAGACTGGACTCTGATGTGACATTTACGTGTGTGTGTGTGTGTGTGTGTGTGTGTGTGTGTGTGTGTGTGTGTGTGTGTGTGTGTGTGTGTGTGTGTGTGTGTGTGTGATACAAGCGTGTCAGGGTGATGGATGGGTCCAGAGGATAATGCTGTATGTGATTATCACCGAAATGGCTTTCCGATCAACAAATCCGTGACATGGACTTCATGCTTCATAAATACACACACAGATAGCACGAGTGCTGGAACCATTACGGTTCTAGTTCAGGTTCAGGAAACAAGATACAGTTTAAACAGAGAGAGATGGAGAGAGAGAGAGCGACGAGAGAGACAACAAGAGATGGAGAGAGAGAAAGGCCATGGAAAGATATATGATAGAAAGCCACCAACAGCGTATGGCAATGTTGCCTCATCATCACTCCTCATTTTTATTTGAGTCTATTCTCTCCATCCAGAAAAGTAACTAGACTACTAACTCCACAAGCAAACATGTCAGCACATGTAAGCGCCTCACACAGAGGGGCTGGGTGAGAAATCAAACGCACCCGGAAGCCACAGCGCATTGCAGCAATCTTTTTATTGAAAAGATAAATCAGCTGCAAAATACAAATCAGCTGCAGGTAGCAAAACCTCTCGCCGTGTGGCACCAAAAGGCACAATCATCCTTGATTTTACGGGTTTTAAAGCAAAAGACCCTTTTTAAAATCGAATCTCTTTAGTTTAAAGCTAGTATTTGTATAAAATAACAAAAATAATTAAGGGTTGATTCGTACAAAAAAAAGGAATGAATTCAATAGCTGGACCCCCAGCTTCACTGACGTCCAGTTTTGTTACAAGTTGACAGGATGGATGCTGTGGTGCATCCTGGGAGCACGGAGCAGGCTCTGCTTGACTGGAACCCCTGGCCGGGGAGTCATCTCTGTGAGATACTGTCAGCGCTACGCTTCCCACACATCGCTGAGGTGTCGCGCCGCTGCGGAATTGCACCCACAACTCTGCATGATAACAGTTCATTCCAGTTAGCAAAGTTAGCAAAAGGTCTTTTTTTTTTTTTTGGTCAAAACTTTAGTGCACGGTATTATTTATGGATCTAGTGGACACGGAAGAGCAACAAAATGAATCACCTTTTATTGAAGCGCTCCGTGTGGTGGAGCACTCTGAAATATGAATACAGTCCTGAAAAAAATTATGATACACGTGCAATACAGGCATGGGAAAGTACAATTGGAAATGTAAAATGTGACTGACACGACAACAACACAAAACACCCCCAGGAACAGTCGAAACAATAAAACAACGTCCACAGCATGCATACGAGACACAGACACACCTACTCACACAAATACAAGCACACACTGCAGAGATATTTTGTATACTTGCATCACTGTTATCTCTCTCCAGACACCTGTCCGGTTATGTTTCTCTCTCTCCCTTCCTCTATCGCTCTCTCATTTTCCAACAGCTCCTCCTTTTCTCGTAACACCCCCCCCCCCCCACTCTTTATCCCTTTCTTTTCGTCTCTCCTCCCCCCCTTCTTTATCTTTCTTCTCGTCTCTCCTCCCTCTCTATCTTCCTTCCTCGCTCATCTTCTCTCGTCTCCTTCTGCTCTCTCCCCCTCCTCCCCTCCTATCCTCCCCCCCCCCCCCCCCCCCCCCCCGAATGTGCTGAGTCAGCTAACTGCCTCCCTAAAGTGTCTCTCTTGGTTCCCTCTTAAAGATGAGTACAGAGGCGGGCTGCACGGTGAATACCATGAATACTTTATGTACTGTAAGGCTGCTCTGCTCTGCCTCCCCCCATCCTCCTCCTCCTCCTCCTCCTCCTCCCGAAACACTTCCTGCCCTGTCTTCTCTTCATCACCCCTTCCTTCTCACTCCTGCCTCCTCCTCACCCCTGCTCTCTTCCTGCCCTGGTTCTACCTCCTCCCCATATTGTCCTCACCCCCTCCTCCTCCTCCTCCTCCTCCTCCCCCTTCACAGTGTGCTCCCTGCTCCCTCACCCCTGCTAAAGCACATCACGATCCCAACCAGAAATTCAAGCCACACCAACTAGAAGTTGAAGGGAATGGTTCCTGAAAAGGTCTCCCACATTATCACCAGGGTCTTTTAAATACTAGTTTATAAGCAATGCTGCTCGCAATATTTCACACACGCTGCAGACTGCCAATTAGAATCCCATGGATACAGGTTCATTAAAAGGCAATTATTGGTCAAATATGTATTGAATTGGAGTAAGAAGCTTCAAATGCATTGTAATAATTCAAATCATAAATCGTACCAATTGTATTAGGAACCTATGTCAGGATTATGTACTAAACCCCACACCATTACACAGCACATCTTGCCTCAAGGTGTGAGCAACCACTGGTTAAAAGTATAACTAGAAGCATCTTTCTGGTTTAGTATTTCCCCAATGGTTTGTTGGACATGGTTAGAGTTCATCAGTGTACATACATACACACATACATACATACATATGTAACTTTATTACTATGCACTGACTACTAAGCATTTGAAGATCCATAAAAAACTAGAACTTAACCTTTGTTTCAATTTGTAGAGCTATATGTCCTGTTTGTTTTGTTTTTTAACTTCGTCGTGAAACTTTGTTCTTATCCTCACCTGGAAGTCGCTTGGAATTAAAGCATCTGCTAAATTAATACTAATTTGAGTCATTTCATTTAGCAGATGTTCAAACGTAAATGATTAGGTATCAGGTTAAGGTCTAAAGTTAGACTGTTTAGGTAAGAGTTTCAGGTTACAATCAGAAGCAATGGATCATGGGAAAAATCCGTCTTGTCCCAGTCCTACTTCATCCAACTATGAGGCAACTAATGTCTGGCTGTTACTGTCCATCGACAGCAGTAAAGACATTGAAAATATGAATCTACTATCCTAAAATGGTTTGAAACTACCATGCCCAGTTTGCATGGAAAGACAACACACAGTGCTTGATCTCATTCACATATGTTGTCACTGGAGTGGAATCTCCTTGTCGTCAGTTAACCTTGACACACTCATGGGTTAGGCTAACAGGACATGCTGTTCTTCTCACTCTAAAAAGCTTTAAATATTCATCCGAAAATGACTGAATATTAATGGTTGTTTCCTCAAACTCCCCACAAGCTCATCTCCTTTCCCCGGGATCATGCATGGCTCATTTAAATGTGAACTGTATCAGCGCGACATCTAGGAAGAGTTCCTGCATGATGCCACTACCTGTATTAAGATAGCACACACACACACACACACACACACACACACACACATCTCCAGCAATCCCATTCAATCCAAACAAACGCGTTTCAACACAGCAACATCCCTCTTTAAAAAGGGCCTCTATTTCACCGCCAGGTGTGATGTTGATTGGCCATTACAAGTCACCTCAAAATGGCTACCCGTTAGTGACATCACAAGTGGGAGTGTCCACCCAGATCTATGACGATGACGGAATCGCCCACCAGCCTGCCCATTGGACTCAGGACTGGTCCAACTGGTGGGCTTGACCAATGGCCGGTTAGTCATAGACGCCGCATTGGCTTCTGAATTAAACCGGGGTCAGAACCTACCTTTAACGAAAAAGCTTGAAGAAAAAGTCTAATGCGATTTAATATGAATATAAAAAGCAAGTCATTGAAAGTGGACAGTGCGTCTCTACGGTGCCACACGATGCCCGACAGAGCGGTCTGCTTCGTCTTCTGTGTCGTGTGGCGTTCCTCCGTGCGTGCAGACCATGAACGTACAAAGAGTGATGTCACTGTTGACGCGTGAAGGTGGGGAGTTGACGCCGTCGGGAACGACGCGCCTCCTCTCTTTGAGTGCCGTGCCCCAGAGTTAACGCTGACGGAGGGCTCATTCGCCGACAACGACGCTGGGAGGGATCCAGCGTCGCCGAGCGGTGAGAGGATGTAACTTCTTGAATGTTCCGCGTCCACCCCGAGGCGCTGAACCCAACTGCTTGGTACGAGAAAAAAAAAAAGAAACTGTGCTTTAATGACAAAACTAGGTGGATAAAACCCCCTCCCACGCCTATAGAACACAATGCATCTCCCAGTAACAACAACACGCCAATCCTTAATCTTCTTCTTCTGTCGATCCTCTCTTTATTGGAGGAAGAAAGGGTTGAACCAAAGCGAGCGCCAGCGCCCATGGATCATAAAAGATGAGTGACACCCCCGGCCGCAGGGATTTGCACAAATATAATGAAAGAAAGAAAAGGACTTCTGGCTCTGTGTTTTTTTTGTCAACACTTCGGAGGAAGAAAACGACTGACAGAACCCACACACACACACACACACACACACACACACACACACACACACACACACACACACACACACACACACACACACACACACACACACACACACACACACACACACACACACACACACACACACACACACACACACACACACACACACACACACACACACACACACACACACACACACACACACACACACACACACACACACACACACCGATAGCTGCGTCCATCTCGTGTCATGTGATACGTGGACGAGCGACTGCGGGGGGGGGGGGGGGGGGGGGTCACACGTGTTGTCCACGGGGTCACACAGAGAAAGCAGCGAGGTCGCGCTGAAATCTCATCACTGCCAATAACCCCGGCAGGGCACCCGACACCCTGACGCCAGAGAGACAGAAACCACGGTAACGTGATATCAACCCACCCCCCCCCCTCCGCGGCTAGACACGGCTGACCCAGACCTCCCTGCGCTCAGAATACTGCAAAGCACCCAAGCTAAATGTTTCGGGGCTCTAGTTATAAGTAGAGCAGCAGGGATCCGCTTATGCAGAGGCTAACCTGTGAGCCTCTGCAGGGGCGACCGCCGGAGACCGCCGGGCGTGCCACGGTGGATCTGGAGCGCCATCGCCGTCTGACCACCGCTGGAACGTCCTTCCGGGACTTCAACCGTCAACCTCGGCTCAGGCGGTTATTGTGTGTGGCGCGCTCGGGTACGACGTTACGCATCCCGGGCCTTTCGAAAAAGAAAACTGTTGGTCTGACCCGATTATCCCAAAATTGGGTCGCACATCACTTGGAAAGAGCAGCTTAGCTTAATGCGACAGAGCTATTAGGGTATTTTGGGGGCTTTATTATTTTTTTAATGGCTTTTTGTTATTGCTGGCCACCATTAAATGTTGCCGAAGAACAAACTATGTGTTAACTACGCAAGCAAACTATGGAAACAAAAGTGGAAGAGTGTTAATGTGTTTCTTGCATCAGCTTTTAAATCGGGGGGGGGGGGGGGGGGGTGATGCAAGCCTGTTGTCATAGAAACCAACCGCTCAACCCATCGCAGAAGGGACTCGTGGGATGGTGTCAACCCTACAGGGTAGTGGCTAGGTTCCACCCCTAATGTCAGCAGTCTTACCTGTCCTTGAGCAAGATGGCTAACCCCTACCTGCTCATGAACGGCCTCTATCTGAATCTGTGACGTCACCCGTTGATTTACACGCGGCAATTATGCAGCCTTAGCTTTCATGTAGCGTGCATTGTTGTCTATGGACAAAAGTCATTCATGTTAAATCCTTGATAACTTATAGAATAAAACTGACCGAACAATGAAAAATTGTATGCACTTTCTATAACAAGAATGAAATCAAAATGTTCTCTTTGACTGAGAATGGTGGACCGGTCTTTTTGCGTCAAACCACTTAAAAGGACACTCACTCATTAAATCCACCACTAGTAAACATTATGGCTGCCAGACCAATGCTATTGACCTTATAATACAGGGGCCGCTATGACAATGCTGGACTTATGGTCTTGGTATTTGGTTATTTTACTGGTCGAGCGGGAAAGTAAAATCCAATCACGATGGGCCGCTGGGGAGGCAGGGTAATGTCAGCCATGATTGCCTTGGGTATTAGACAATATCGATATCAATTTATGTAATAATGTTAGAGGCCAAGACTGACTGACTGACTGACTGACTGCTCTTCCTACAGAAGGAACGTCATTCAACAACCTTATAAACCCAAAGGTTTATAAGGTTCATTATACATTTTATATTATAAACATTATAAATGTCATTTAGTGGGAAACCGGCTTGGGTTCCTTCCAAGCCAAAACTTATTAACCATTTATCAGAAGGTGCATTTTTGCATACATCTCACATTTGTATGGATCCTTCTCTTTCTATCCCAGCCAAACACCTACTCCTACTAAAATAATATTGCCTTAAGGTTTCCTTAATCATTAACCCCGTTCCTTGGTGGAATCAAACCCGATGCTCCTAATCTATCACAGCACAGTGGCTCGGCTATCTGTCTTCCAGCCTAAAGGGTTTGGGTTTAATCCCCAATGTCAGCAATCTGTAGTCATCCGTGAGGAAGATGTCTAACCCCCACCTGATCGTTAACGACATGTCAAATCTAAAAATAAAAGTCACTGTAAGTCACATTGGGATAAAGAGCACAAGCACTTCAGTGCTGTCAATATTTAACTCACATTGCACTTTGCTTATGTTGTAGAGTGGGATATGACCACTAGGGACAGTAGTGCCATTGTTGGGCACAGGAACTTACCGCTCTCTCCCCTGAGTAGGAAGTTGATGCATGGTCGCTATCAATAAAGAGTTATGAACTGGTCTGTGCCAGTCCAGTTACTAATTAGTATTCCCAATATACTACAGCTTATGGCTGCTGTAAAGTGTAACATTTACCATCACACAGAACATTGATAGGCAAATACGTTTGCAGAATCTTGTAAAAAAGCAACTGCGCTATGACAAAACCGTTAAAGGCGTCTGTGTTCAGAGCAAACAAAATAAGTCCATCCTCCCCGTTCTCCATCCCCACAAAGCCAGTGCAAAGTTTGCCACGGTTAGGGTTTATTTCGTAAAGGGGGTAATCCTCGCGGAGGACACTGGAGGGATCTGGGACTGGTGATTCAGATCGGTTAGCTTCAGACAGAGCATGTAGCGCTAGCCGGGCCCCTAATAAACTAACGCTAACGTTGAGCAACCAATCAATGGTTGGTTGATTAAGGTATTTTCATGCAAAACCTCAATACAACGTGTGTAACTAGGGAAGCAACCCAATGGACTTTAGAGAATATATTTGAAATGACGTGCATTTAAAATTGAGTTCACTTTGTTGAGAGACAAGATGTCTGCTCCCACGTCCAATCACATAAGATGGGCTGCCTATTTTGTCCATGTAACTACTTCTACACAAGTCGAGGGTTTTAACGATGAAAAATACTTATTCTGGCTGATCTGGTTACGGTCGCACACAGACTGCCCGCTGTTTGTGGGGAAAAAGAACAATAAATGATTCATTACAAAACAATGTAAATGCTCATCTGTCCACAAGTCAAGTTGAAAACCTTTTGTTTCTTTTTCTGTCTTAACAGTCTCTGTCTAAGTCAGTCTCTCTCTGAATTAATAAAAAAGATATACATTTGTCACAAATTCACGACTGAAAAACTGAAAATGAAGACCCCCATTCACCAATAAGCACTGCTTGTGTCATGCAAGACTAACAGCAAACCGTCTGTCTTGTCTTCGGTCTAACTTTGTTGTTTAATTAAAGGATCTGGCTGTTTTGTTGAGACCCCACGTTAATTGTTGACATAGACTACGTTGATGTAAATCAGCCAATATTTGTGTTCAACTCACCCCCCTCCCGTAGTGTAGATGTGTTGCCGATCAATTGACATCCATTTTATTCCGAAAGAATGTTTAGCAGCTCCCATAGCTCTTATCTTTGGTTTGTCCAACAAGTAAGCACATGCTGCCCTGGCTAGTTAGCTGTAGCAATGTACATGCTACACGCCGCCTAGGTGGCTGCCACACAGGTGACTTTTACTGGGCTCCTCCAAACACAGGACGCAGGGTGGTGGTGTTGAAGCCGGTTTATTGTAAAGGTTTGTTGATAATGACACATGGCCTGGTGCTCCATGTTGCCATGCAGGAGAACTCTCCCTGAGAGTGTGTGGAGATCTCTGAGATCTGGTTCAACCTGTGCACACTGATTACTCAATGTGCAACAGGTGTGCAGCCTCACCCGGCCCCAGAGCCCTCGGCCAGGTGAGGCTGCTTAAAGCAGCCATCATCCACACACACTCCCACAGTAGCTTTCTCGAATAGTGTGTTTACTGGGAGATGTAGACAGAGACTGAGAGGCAGGCAGTTAGAATTCTTGAATGTTAAATGTCCTGGCAATGAACACAGTAGTGTATTTTGGATCGAAATTGTGGATTTTGTATGTTTGCATACAAACGGTTGCAATGGACTGGACATTTTGCAGTGAAATATGTGTACATTCTTACAACCAGGAGCTGAGCACTTCATTTTGATTCAGAAGGGAACGCTTAGGCTGCGTTCCAATCAGTTAAAAAACACCCCCTCAAACACTTACCCTCACGACTTAATAAAATGTTGCTCTGCCCTCAGAATTCAGAAGTATCCCACTGCCTAAAATCACAACCTTCGCTCAGAGTTACAACGACCACAGTCTCTTAAGTCTGTGACCGTGCGCAGTGGCGTGTAAACACAGAATCCAAACACGTGGATGTGTTTGGAGTTTTGTGGGCACTATTGTAGAAAACGACCTAGCCAGGGCAGTTCGTATGCGCTTACTTGTGTCGGACAAACCAGGACACAGCTGTGGCAGCGGCTAAACACTCGTTTGGAATTGAATGGATGTCAGTGGCGTCGCCAACAGCCCAGTTTCGGAACGCGCCCACACCGCGAGAGGGGGAGTTGAACAAAAATCATTGCCCGATTTACATCTGGATGGCATCAACAATCAACCTGGGGTCTTCACAAACCGGCCAAATCCTTAGAGAAAACAACCGTAAAAGAAGAAGCAGGACCTGTGATAGAATTAGAGGTTAAAAACGCTACAAACGAGACTAAATAAATGATCCTCCTTGAATCCTAAGGCAGAAGAACGATGGCAGCAGCTTTAAGATTAAGATGATTACGACTATGCCATGAATATGAATATAAAAATGTACAAGAGGAGACAAGAGGTCTGTTGGAGATTTCCTTAAAGAGAACCTTTGGATTTTTCTACCTGGACCCTATGTTCAATCATTTTGGGTCTACGGGACTAATGCGGACAACGATGTTTTAAATTGGTCCAGTACTGAGCGAGAACACTGCAGGATGTATTCTGTGAAAACAGCCTGCAACGTAATCCTTTTGGGGGCAATAGCACCCCATCAATGTGCGTCCTCGAGAAGTGCTTGTTTTTGCCACTGACCGACTCACATTATATCCTGTCATTATGGAAAGAGACACAGAGAAATACAACTTGTTTCTTTACCTTTTCGCTCATTCCTGCTGTGTTTGTTATTGTGTCCAACCAAGTCACGCTCAAGGAGAAGTCTCGTGGGAGTTGTTGCAGGAAGGGAACGTTGGGAACGTCAGCGAGAGCGGGAGAGAGGAGAGTACGTTGCGTCGGACTACAGAACGCACGGCTCGGTGTCATCTAAATGATTCAGGCGAAGGAGAGTTGAGATTGTCGGGACATTATGGAAATATCCTGCAGCAACGCGACAACAAGATTTCAGAGTCAGACTTCTAGAGTAGAACGCAATGTGAGCCTGCCA
>JACYXH010000264.1:50000-55000 GCA_026745465.1 Lota lota | reverse complement strand
ACTGGCTTTCATGTCCCACTCATGGAACAAAGGCCTAACGAGCACACTCCATGACCATCTGTGTGTTAATGAACATAAATATAAGCATGTTATAAAGATGAATTCATGAACACTAGAACATAACTACATGTTATAAAGATGTGTTCATGAACACTAGAACATAACTACATGTTATAAAGATGTGTTCATGAACACTAGAACATAACTACATGTTATAAAGATGTGTTCATGTAGAACATAACTACATGTTATAAAGATGTGTTCATGTAGAACATAACTACATGTTATAAAGATGTGTTCATGTAGAACATAACTACATGTTATAGTGACGCATTCATGAACACTGGAGCACAACCACAAGCTATACAGATGTATTTGTGAACAGTAGAGCATAACAAGATGTTATAGAGATGTCTTCAGAAACACTAGAACAAACCACAGTTCACAAAGAAGTGTTGGTCGCTGAAAAGTGGTGATTGGTCGCTGAAAGACCCGAATGTGTTTTTATTTTATTCTAAGATTGCACAGGGCAGGTTTCTGAAACTTATGGTGTGAATTATTTAGGTTTTGAAAGGCGTACATAGGAGGTGTGTGTGTGTGTGTGTGTGTGTGTGTGTGTGTGTGTGTGTGTGTGTGTGTGTGTGTGTGTGTGTTTGTGTGTGAGTGTGTCAGAGAGTGTGTGTCAAAACCTTGTGTATTATTAATTTATCTGATGTCAACTGGCCAAAGATTTAAGAGGAGCAGGGCACCAAAAACCAGCTCCTCCTCATCGCTCGCTGATACTTCCCAAACTGAGAACACTCATTAATTCATGACCCTCTCCCTCTCTCTCTCTCTCTCAACACACATAATTCTCCCTCTCTCCCCCATTCAGCCTCTCTCTACACCTTATTCTCTCTCTCTCCCTTTCCCTCCCTATCACTGTATCTGACTCTCCCTCTCGCTTCACTTCTCTCTATGTACCTCTTTCTCCTACTCAATCCCTTCCTCTCTACCTTTCTTTCTCTCTCTCTGTCTTTCTCCACACATTCTGGCACTTAGTTCTCTCTGTACCGCTCTAGAAACCCCTCTTTCTCCCCCTCTCCCTCTCTATGCCTCTCCCCCCTTCTCTCTTTAGGTATTTGAAACACGTCCATGACACGTCTGAATGTATCAGACCGTGTGTGTGAACACAGCCCAACATGGAGAGACTATGAGAGAGAGAGAGAAACTGTGAGAGACTGTGAGAGAGAGAGAGAGAGAGACTGTGAGAGAGAGAGAGAGAGAGAGAGAGAGAGAGAGAGAGAGAGAGACTGTGAGAGACTGTGAGAGAGAGAGAGCCTGTGAGAGCGCGAGAGAGCGAGAGACTGTGAGAGACTGTGAGAGAGAGAGAGCCTGTGAGAGTGCGAGAGAGCGAGAGACTGTGAGAGCACGAGAGAGCGAGAGAGAGCGCGAGAGAGAGAGAGAGAGAGAGACTGAGAGTGAGAGAGAAACTGTGAGAAACTGTGAGAAACTGTGGAAGAGAGAGCGAGAGAGAGCGCGAGAGAGAGCGCGAGAGAGAGAGAGATAGTGCTTATGTGACTTAAATCCACAGCTTAACATTTCACAAGGACATTAAATGTGTTTTATAAAGACGGTGTGTAGCTAATGTGTAGTGATGGGGAAAAAGGTGCAGACTTGCACATTCATACACACATTCATACACACCACTGTGCGCACACCCTCAGGTGAGGACACACACATACACACTGCTCCTTTACCCCCTCGCCTCTCACCGTTAGCTATCGATTTCCAATCCCATTTCAGTGGATCAACAGGTGTGTTTGATTGATTCCATTTGAAATTACACCAGCAGGTAAATAGCAGCCGCTGGCCGATCTATCTGCCCTGCCAAGGGGGAGGTGGTGCAGCTAATGAGAGGTCAGGGGTCAGCTGCTAACAGACAGGAGACTCCTGGACTGCTTGTGACCCCAGCGTTGCTGCTTAGCAAACGGGTCAATTAATTATATCCTCGTCATATCCTCACCTGAAACGTGTTGTTTCATGTTCAGAAGTAATTCAACAATTCTAAGCAATTAGTTCAAAATGAGTACAATTAAACACACTCCTTTAGACATTCTCTTAAGGCATGCTGTGCCGAATGACCGCTGGTGGCGCGTAGCATCGGCATTAGCGTCGCATAGTCTACGTTTTTCCTCTTAAGTTTGCGGAAGTGAACGAAAAAGTTGTAAACACGAGCTGAATATGAAAGAGCTGAGCGGATCTGCTGGAAGATCATTCGTCCTGGAAATGATTCGATCAACCCTTTGACCCTTTTCTCTCAGCTGGGTACACATACGGGCCAACTATAAATACTGCCGTGCTCCCAAGTCCATAAACACTCCTCCTGCTGGTTTCCACGACACAGCCTTGATGAGAGTCTTCGCACTAGCGTCCCAGTCCGTGGCATTGTCGTGAAACAAAGTGTGTGTTAAGACGTTTCCCCCGCTGTGATTGGTCGGTGGAGCGATGCAATCTCGGAGGGTGGAGGGAAACGTTACCTTCGACCGCGTGTTGCCTGATGCATGCAATCTCGTGACAGAGAGCGAGAGAGCGAGCGAGAGAGAGAGAGAGAGAGAGAGAGAGAGAGAGAGAGAGAGAGAGAGAGAGAGAGAGAGAGCGAGAGCGAGGAGGAAATGCTAGAGATGCTGAGGGTTGTAGATAGACATTCTACCCATCTATCCTTTTGCTCCTGTAACCTGTATCCTGTAATCCGTAACCTGTATGCACATTGTATACACACACGCCTTCCTCCAGTCACAGCCTGAGGACCTCAGCTGCTTTTGCAGCGAAAACAGAAGCTACAGGTGGTCCCATCTCCACACACTGGACATGTGGAACGATCACAACTCATTGGAAAGCGTGGAAGATCCAACCCCAGTCTTACTGGGGAGTTTTTTTTAAGAGGGCTTAGGGTTAGGGGGTGTTATGTAATGGGGGTCTGTGAAGCCCATTGAGACTGGAGCCATGATCAAGGGATGTACACATACAAATGACATGCCATGACATCAGAATACGTGTCATGCAATGCCCCCTTTGGAATCCCTGGGACCTCGCCGCTGGGTAAACTGGGCCGAGCTGTTCCCAGGCCAACATTTGGGTGATTTTAGTTTGGGAACCGTGCCAAGGTGAGCTGTTAATGGACGATTAAAAGATGGAGGGGCAGGAGGTGGCGGGGTGGGAAGAGGATTGTCTAGACTCCGGGCAGAGAGAACCGGTCAGCAGATTATCACAGCCAGAGCCCGCAGAGCTGTAGAGCGAACACCAGCCCCGTGAGACAGAGTTCCCATGTAATGATTTGATCCATTCATTGGTTAATCCCCTACTTCACATTCATTTCTTCATTCATCATCTTCTTTGCTTTTCTCTAATACCTGCTGCTTGAAAGATGTGTTTCGTGTTGAGCAGAGAGGCAACCGGAGGAGCAGAAGGTACAACTTCTCAAACACACTGGGAAAATCGACACAGGCGAGACGCCAACTCAATGCTGGAGGTAAGGTACAAGCGCAGGAAGCACTGATCAAAACAGAAGACTAGTAGATGAAAGAAGTGGCACTCTCCATACCATAACCACGTTACGCGCTGCAATGCGTATCAGATGCAGTCAGTAATTCAGTTTGTGGGGAAGGAGGCCTATGAACAAGTATTTCTATGGTAGCTTAATGACGTTAGTGGAACAGGGTTTCCAGGTGTGGTCCATTAAGGCCGTAATGCAGTGATTCCCTGCGTTGCTTCTGGATTCGTTTGAGGAAAGGCCTCGGGGCTTTCGAGACCTTTCCGACACGTTGAAGTTTTGGCAGATTTTTTTTTTTTTCATTTTTCTTACCAACTGACAAGCTGCCAGCACTTCTCGAGTTCTAGGTCCAAATGGTGCACTTCAAACCGCAGAAGCAGAACCTTGATTTTTCCACTTGGCCGAGCGTGACCAAGTTGGCTTGCGTTTGTTTGTGTCCGTGTACGGGTGACAACCCCGCGCCCTCCTCTGGTCGGCCAACAGCCTCTCCCCTCCCCGCCAACACGGAGCTAGCATAGCATGAACGCATGCTAATTAGCCGGGCGCGGCGGAGGCCCGTGTTGACGGGGGAGCTAGAAGCGAGAGCCAGGTGTTGACGGGGGAGTCAGAGCTGGAGCCGGGGGAGTTATAAGATGGCAGAGGGATGAGTCAGCACGTGGACTCCCTATGAGCTGGGTGGAGGAAGCATGTTCAAACGCACTTGGAGGTTGCATGGACGGGTCAGGTAAAGAAAAATAAGTAAAGAGTTCTTAGCGTACAAAGGGGTGGTAGTGGGGAAGGTATGAGTAAATAGTTGCATAGGGAAATGAATGATTCAATCCAATTACATATTTGATATTGAATACCAGTCAGATGATGTTGTTTACGATAGAGCTACCTACCAATAAAAAAAAACGTTTTGACATAGCTACATAATCATTTCTAATTTATAGGAAATACTTTGTTAGGGACACACCAAAGAAAGACAAACACAAAGACAAACACAAAGAAACACTAGGAATGTCCCATGAGTTGGGGGTCTCAATCCAAAGTGTTTACCGTCCCCGAGGTCTTCCTACCAGATACATTTAGTTTGAAATAACTAACTAATAATTGATCATTTACAGGAAAAGCACTGAGTATTGGGAATGCCTCCTGATTCGGGGGGCCTACTGTGGCTTTTATACAGGCAATATGTTCCTGTATCTATGGGAAGATCCAAGGAAATACAGATGACACACTTGAGTGGGATGTGAGGGCAATTTGAAAGCCCCCCCCCCATGACTGGAGAACAAACACGATAGCCCTCTGGCTACATCCTTTATCTACAGTTTTCAATTATCCGTTTTGTATTACCTTTCACGCCGGGAACTTGTCAACACATCAAGCTATGAAAATATCTCTGAAATATTTCTGAAACTATTTTCAAGGAGAGAATTCATGGTTTGGATGCGCTGGTGTTGTGATGGTTCAGCCTGGCTGCTTCTTA
>JACYXH010000264.1:0-47500 GCA_026745465.1 Lota lota | reverse complement strand
TCCTCTCATCTCTCCCCTCCTCACCCCCTCTCCTCCCCCCCTCTCCTCCCAGCAGAAGGTCTGTTCTGGCCCTGCTTCAGTCGAAACATTTACTTGACTTCTGGGTTCGTACTCATTATCCACTCTGGGTAGTGGATGGGGAGGGCATGTCACTTTCTTTACTCCTCCACCTCCTCCTGAGTCCTTCATCCCCTCTCCCTTTGAGGAAGAGGAGGGGGGGGAACCTCAGACAGCGAGTGACGGGACAGAGGAGGAGTGTGTGTTCATAATCCCGGCATTCCAAATCTCAAGCATGCTTAGGCACTGAGACTGTGTTTCACCCAGGGGAGGGAGGGAGGGAGGGAGGGAGGGGGAGAGAGAGAGAGAGAGAGAGAGAGAGAGAGAGAGAGAGAGAGAGAGAGAGAGAGAGAGAGAGAGAGAGAGAGAGAGAGAGAGAGAGAGACCACTGTCAGAAGCAGAGCCAGGCCAGTGTCAGGTCTTGGCGCTGGACTAGGGATGTTAAAGTTAATACATTTAAAAACATCTCTTTCCATTCCCCAAGGACACTGCAGAACACTGAGCACAGAGCCAGCAGGAAAAGAGTAACAATAAGAAGATGAACTCATCACCGAACATCACAGGGGTTCTGGGTCAGGGGAGAGAGGCTTGGAGCAGGAGGGCATGGGAGTATTATTATTACTTTGTCACCTCCCTCCTGGGTTATTTTAATGGAGTCCTGTTTCAGAGCTTCATCCAAAGCCTGGATATGCCCCTGTACGTCCAGAACTCTGCTGCAAGCGTTGTTACACAAGCTAAGCCCTGGAAGTGCATCACACCCACCCTCATCCACCTGCATTGGCTCCTGGGTAAACAGAGCATCATCTACAACAACATTATCCTACTCACCCCCAAATCCCTCACCAGAGGAGCTGCCTTCCACCTCTCCAACCTTCTCCCTAGCGACACACCATCCCACAGCCCGCGCTCCTTACGACCGGGCTCAGACCATTGGTGCAACGTGGGAGATTTGGCACACAGCTAACCCCAAGCTTTGGAACAAACTCCCTGACCCCATCCGCAAAGCTGAGTCCACCTCCAGCTTCAAGGAACAGCTCAAAAGACTCCTCCTCAGAGGCGCTTTCTGTGGCAAATAAACCCTAACTTTGTCCCTCTAAGGGAGCTTTAAATCCACTGCATTACTATTATTACGATGACTGGTCCGTAACCACTGCACACTTGCACACACTTTCCACTTTATATATTTGACTGTATCTATGTTGTTTGTTAGTTTCATAATTCATTTTTATTTTTTGGTAAATCCTTCTCTTCACTCCGCCAACATATCAGTAAAAATGCCCTTTATGTGCAAGCCTACTTGGCAATAAACCTCTTCCTGATTCTGAATCCGGTGTGTTAAAACACAGGTGTGTTAAAACACAGGTGTGTTAAAACACAGGTGTGTTAAAACACAGGTATATTTAAACACAGGTGTGTTAAAACACAGGTGTGTTAAAACACAGGTATATTTAAACACAGGTGTGTTAAAACACAGGTATATTTAAACACAGGTGTGTTAAAACGCAGGTGTTTTTAACAGCCTCCCAACCCGGTCTTGGCAAAGTGGGGAGGAAGCACCAGACACCTCCAGACCACCCAAGACCTCCAGAGACCCAAGACCCCCAGAGCACCCAGACACCCCAAGACCCCCAGAGCACCCTGACACCCCCAGACCACCCAAGACCCCCAGAGACCCAAGACCCCCAGAGCACCCAGACACCCCAAGACCCCCAGACACTCTAAGACCACCCAAGACCCCCAGACACCCCAAGACCCCCAGACACCCCAAGACCGCCAGAGCACCCAGACACCCTAAGACCACCCAAGACCCCCAAGACCACCCAGACACCCCAAGATCACCAAGACCGCCAGAGCACCCAGACACCCTAAGACCACCCAAGACCCCCAAGACCACCCAGACACCTCAAGACCCCAAGACCACCAGAGACTCAAGACCACCAGAGACCCTAAGACCACCCAAGACCCCAAAGACCACCAGAGCACCCAGACCATCCAGACACCGAGATCACTAGCCAGCTGAGGGTATCTGCTCTGTGAGCAGACTGTGAATAGAAGCCAGATAAATGGCCTATTGATGAATCTTTTCACAAAAAGAACACTAGTACATCAACCCACGCACACGCACACACGCACACACGCACACACACACACACACACACACACACACACACACACACACACACACACACACACACGCACACACACACACACACACACGGTCAGGTTGGTGGCGGATATGGTTGTCGTGGTGACAGAGGGGTGACTCAGGCTAAGGTTACATAACCAGGACCCACGTGTGTGTGTGTCAGTGTGTGTGTGTGTGTGTGTTTGTGTGTGAGTTGGCGGGTGTGTGTACTGTGCCATGGTTTTGATTGTTTGCCTTGTTTAATTCAACATCCAATTACATTTTTAATTCAAATGTTCAGGGCTACCATGGCGACCAATTTAGATGACCATGATGTGGTTCTCGATTGTCCATTCATCCATTCATTCAAAAAAATGTTTTAATGATGGCTATGTGCCTTGCTCAATGACAGCCCGAGGGGATTTTTGTGTTATTCCGTTCACGTGTGTGTGTGTGTGTGTGTGTGTGTGTGTGTGTGTGTGTATATATGTGTATGTGTATGTGCGTGTGCGTGTGTGTGTGTGTGTGTGTGTGTGTAACTTTAAACTTTAGAGACACACTGCCTATTCTTGTATGACCGGGTGGAATGCTGTTCGTTCAGAATACTGAGCCTTGATCGGAGAAAATACCGGAGTTTTCTAATGGAAAGTCTTCTTTACAATGCTTTACAAAAGGCTACATAGAAATGCTTGCTATTAAGCAGTCTCTTAAGCTCTCTCTAAATTTTTGTTTTCTCTGGGAACTCTGCGACGATGTCATCAAATGGACAATCTTCAGATGGTTTTGGTTCTAGTCTGGTCCCGGGTAGAAGACATCTGTCCAGCTGCCTCTACATGCGTTCGTCTGTCCACCAGTCCATCCATCCGCCCATTTTCACCCATTCAACCACCCACCTCTGTCCATCCATCCGTCCATCCATGCACCCATCTCAAACAAACATTCGTCCATCAATCCATCTGTTGGTCAACATTAACATCTATGCCCCTTCATCAAGTCCTCCAAACATCTGTCCAACTATGCATCCATCCATCAAATAAACATCCATTCATCCATCAATCCATCCATCTGTCCATCTAGCAATCATCCACCAAATATTCTCCGCAACAGACATCAGCAAAGCTACTCCGACAGATGGCTCTCCGACAGAGAGATAATAATTAAAACAAATGCAGGGAGACAAAAACAATGTTCTGTTCTTCAACTGGCGTTCACTCCCTGGCACAGGTAGGCTGAATGACTGTTAACCGTTGAAGTTGGGGGTTATAATTGTGGCTGTATAAGTAGCTTCATGTGGTAACATTTTCAAATGGCTTGGGGTTAGCTTCGTCTGCATGCTCTTAAACCACTGCTGTGGTCCAACCGAAAACCACAACGGAAAACTACTGTCCAACGTTTTCGGTATGAATGCTAGTCTCACTTTAGACAGACGGACAGAGAGACAGAAAGACAGACAGACAGACAGACAGACAGAAATAGAGGGTCTATCTTTCTCCCTCAATAGAGAGAGAAAGATACAGACCCATACTTTCATTAAAGTATATATCTAAAGTGACCTTTACTGCCAAAAGGTCATAACTCACATACAATAATTGCATGTAATATCAGATGGTCTTTCATAAGAGCAACGCAGTCTTTTAAACATCATTACCTCTATTGCAGTCGCTGTGATGCCCTTTGAGACTAATCGTCAGTACATGGAAAAAACAAATTGAAATATAATCAATAGATCTTCACTTGATATGACTTAATGATGACTGGGAGGGAGACATATTTTGGAAAAGCACTGTGTGTGTGTGTGTGTGTGTGTGTGTGTGTGTGTGTGTGTGTGTGTGTGTGTGTGTGTGTGTGTGTGTGTGTGTGTGTGTGTGTGTGTGTGTGTGTGTGTGTGTGTGTGTGTGTGTGTGTGTGTGTGATGCCAACCAGTGACTCATATACTATGTCCCTGTGGACATTGGTGAGTACACACAGGGTATGTGTCCAGATCTGTGCCACACACACACACACACACACACACACACACACACACACACACACACACACACACACACACACACACACACACACACACACACACACACACACACACACACACACACACACACACACACACCAGAATTAACCCTCATCTCTGTCTTTAGTGTTTTACTGCGGAGGATTTTCCAAAACATATCTGGATTACTCCCAACACCATGTATAATCAAGGTCTCTCTCTCTCTCTCCTCCCTCTCTATCCCACTCTTTCCCTGTCTCTCTTTAATCCTCTGTTTGTCTGCTGGTCTGTCTCCCTCTCCCTCGCTCTCGCACACACAAATGTTTGTTTCTCTTCTCTTTTGTATTTCCTTTCCTCATTTCCCAATATGTATGCATGTCATCTCAGCCCATTTGTGAATATGGGAGTTGAACGTGTCCCTCTCGGCCTCTCTGTCTGTTGTGTCTCTGAAGCGGGCAGGAAAACACGTTTGGCGAGGTCAGAAGAACAGAATGACTGCGGAGACAGCGGACAAACGCACACCTCGCCAAACGCCAGACACTTGTGTACCTCTAAGAATGAGCAACTCGCCTACATCTCTGCAGGTGACGGCAATGCAAACGTGGCGCGATTGTTCAGAAATGAAAGGACTTTTCCAGTTTTCCTGTCTCCATGGAGACCCCACTGGTCTTCCCTAACGGCACGTTCTGTGACCAGACTGAAAACGCTGAAAAGGTTTTTTATGGACAAACTTTTTATTCTCAATTAGGTTTGGTCATTGAAGGCTCCGTTAGGAAGACCAGCACGTCTCCATGGCGACAGGAGTCATTTTTCAACAATCGCACAACCCCATCTAAATGAGTGTTGAGATAATATGGGATAATATAAGTGAGGTGAACCG
This sequence comes from Lota lota, assembly GCA_026745465.1. Classification (NCBI taxonomy): domain Eukaryota; kingdom Metazoa; phylum Chordata; class Actinopteri; order Gadiformes; family Lotidae; genus Lota; species Lota lota. Next base: position 42,448 of record JACYXH010000264.1, on the reverse strand, counting down.
TGGTCCATGTCTGCTCTTCATGCTATCGTAAAACTTTATTTCACACTGATCTGGTCTTCAGTTGTCTGGGGAGAAAATAGCTGAGAAAATCGATCTACCTTTGTCTGTCTGTCTGAGAGAGAAACAGGGAGGGAGAGACAGAGATAGAGAGAGACAGAGGTAGAGGTAGAGAGAGACAGAGGTAGAGAGAGAGAGGTAGAGGTAGAGAGAGAGAGAGAAATATTCCATCTGCAGTGAACTTTATTTTTTATATTATATGATTCTTGGGTCTCTTGGGATTACCTTTCTCAGCTAGTTACAAAGATAAACTCATGAATAATGCTGGTGAAGTCACGCATGAGTTTTTAAACATGCGGCTTCTCACACACACAGAGGGAAAGAGCGAGATTAAATCCATGATCTGTTGTTCTTACATATGACGCTAATCTGTCAGATGAACATGTGATAACTTCACCATGACAATGCTTTTCCCAATGCAATCTTTTATTGTCAGGGTTTTTAGTTCCAGCAGATTTCAGTTTTAATTCCATTAAATTATGTAAAACTGGTTCAGTCTGGAGTGTGTTACTGGGAATTTATGAAGCCGTAATAAATCACACAATTTAACTATGGCATTCATTACTGCAACCAGGTGTGGCACAATGTGTTAACAACAAAAATAGCAACAAATTACATTAACAACTCAACTACAACAACAACAAAACTTAAGATAAACTCCAAAAACGTAACTACACTTACACACACACACACACACACCCATGCCAAGACAAACCCACACACACAAACACACACACACACACACACACACACACACACACACACACACACACACACACACACACACACACACACACACACACACACCCATGCCAAGACAAACCCACACACACAAACACATTCACACACACACACACACACACACACACTGATGACTTTTCCATTGGCTCCCGGGACCGAGTGAATCCTATGTCCTCTATTTACTCCTGGCCTTTAAAACTTATAATGAAGCATATCACTCAGGCACAGCCCCACACTGTCGCCCCCCCCCACCCCCCCGCGCCCCCGATGACTCCTCCCCCCTGCACATCGTACCTGCTGACAGGAGCAGAGCGCCGGGCGCCGTGTGGCCGTCTGCAGCGCTAACCTTTACAGCGCCGAACGATTCCCCGTCATCAGACCTTTCCCTCGCTGAGAGCTCCCCCGTGACCTTCACCGCTCCGCCGCCGCCGCCGCCGCCGCTCTGGAACCCAGAGGAGGTTCGGACGCCCAGGCCAGCGACGGCAGCATCGGTTCATGGCTGACCGGACGAGTCGGATAGGGATGGTGTTTAGAGGAGGGGCTTTCCTGACCGCCGGCCACTCAGACAGCGTTCCGATCATTCACTCGTTCGTACCTCTGCCGACCGCAGCGTCAGGGCCAGGCTCAGGGGCAACCGGGGAGGATCGTACCGGCGACCTTCCGGGCGCCAAGCTACGGCTGCTGCCAAGAAAGAAGTGTATTACGAGGGGTTTGCTGTGGCGCACAATGCAAGATACCAATATCTGAAACGTTTATGATAATACATAACTGTGCAGGATTTCTAAAAAACGAATGTATATATACATCTATACATGAATAAAATATATGTAAATATGGTTGAGGGGGTGGAGGGGCACAGTGAGTAGAATAAGTACTTAGTAGAGTAAAGTAAAAACCTGCTCTTTCATGTACTCTATAATTTAGCTACACTGACAAACTTAGTTAACACAGAGAGCTCCTGTCGTTGACCAAAACACAAGGCGCTATGTCAATCTATTACATTTGTAGAACTATCCATCGATTGCTCGTCAAGATTCTTAATTTTTTCCCTGTGAAATAGCTGTCCTCCATTCCCACAAACAGGCCCCTGTCGCCAACACCACCTTCGTTAACCTCTTAACTACCACCCCGGTTCACCGCCTGAATATCATTTCTAAATTGATCACCTTTGACTCGTTACCTGTGATGACCACAGTCACTAGAGTGGGATTATTGGACATGTGACACCATGTTGTTTATGAATCGAACAAAGTCATGGGTGTTTGTGCATGCCTGTATGTAGAGTGTGTGTGTGTGTGCGTGCCTGTCAGCAGAGAGAGGGTGTGTGCATGCCTGTATGTAGAGAGAGAGAGAGAGACAGACAGACAGACAGACAGACAGACAGACAGACAGACAGACAGACAGACAGACAGACAGACAGACAGACAGACAGACAGACAGACAGACAGACAGACAGACAGACAGAGTGTGTGTGTGTGTGTGTGTGTGTGTGTGTGCAGACGGGGGGGGGGGGGGGGGGGGGGGGGGGGGGGGGGGGGGGGGGGGGGGGGTAGTTCAGTGTGATCTCAAGCAGCGCTGTACTGAGTGTGCTCAGTGCGACCCGGGGGCAGCAGCAATTGCTGAGGGTCCATGCTCGGAGCCGAATCAGAGCGCTACGCTACCGCTACCGCTACGCTACCGCTACGCTACGCTCTCTGGAGCCATAATCACACCCACAACCTCTCCTGCGCTGTGATAGGCCACCGTGGAAATTACAAACGCTACAAATCAAGAGAGCAAGAAGGAGTGGCTGAGAACGAGACAAGCTGCTGGAAAGGTTTCACCAGAAGAGGACAGATGTGTGTGTGTGTGTGTGTGTGTGTGTGTGTGTGTGTGTGTGTGTGTGTGTGTGTGTGTGTGTGTGTGTGTGTGTGTGTGTGTGTGTGTGTGTGTGTGTGTGTGTGTGTGTGTGTGTGTGTTTTGTACACGTACATATCTTGAAGTATTCCCACATTTAATTATCTCTTATTCCTTTTAACCTTGTCATATGTTTCTCCCTTATGTATGTGTGCTTGTGTGTGTTTGTGTGGTGCAAATCAGACACACACATATACCTAGCACTCGTATGTGTGTGTGTGTGTTTGCACAAGTAAGCATGAATGTGTGCGTGTGTGTGTGTCATCTGTATTCAGTCTTCATCAGCATGGATCCCCATGTGTCTGCTGCTCAATGCCAACTCTGTTCTCCTCCAGCAGGAGAGACCAAGCACACATCTTCTGCAAGCATCTGGCATCTCTCCATTGTCCTCCCAATTCTCCTCCTCCTCCCCATTGTCGCCGTCCTCCTCCTCCTCCTCCTACCCATTGTCCTCCTCCTCCACCTCCTCCTCCTCCTCCCCATTGTCGCCGTCCTCCTCCTCCTCCTCCTACCCATTGTCCTCCTCCTCCACCTCCTCCTCCTCCTCCTCTCCCCCATTGTCCTCCTCCTCCTCTCAACTGCCATAACTCCCTAGGAGTCCGTCCCCCCCCCCTCCTCATCAGTCACCGTAGTTACGGACCAGACAGAACTAATTAACCTGATAGAGCCCTCACTGACGGCAACACACAGAAGAGACACAAAACAGCCATCATAAACAGTCTGTTCTGGGGGGGGGGGGGGGGGGGGGGGGGGCTGACATGGCAATGACAGCGGGATATTGAATTAAAGGAGTGACAGGTGGAAAAGACGGACGAGAGGGAGAGACGTACAAAAAAGACCCCATGTCTTCACTTTGCCTCTCGGAAAATAGAAAAGGTGTCACGTTGCATTATGGGACGTGCGGTTTCCATGGCTTTGTGGGTACATGTACCCACAAAGCCTGGCTGCTGTATTGTGGGGGCTGCCAGCTGCTGTTGCTGTTCTTACTTCTGTTCATGCTCTCTCCAGCGGGAGGTGAGAGACGCTGCATGGGGAACCTGGCTGGTTTTCATTTAAATGTATTACATAACTGTTGTTCGACCACGGGTCATTAAGACAGAGACAGACAGACAGACAGACAGACAGACAGACAGACAGAGAGAGAGAGAGAGAGAGAAGAGAGACAGAGACAGAGACGAGAGAGAGAGAGAGAGAGAGAGAGAGATGATGGCACAGTGATGTTTATGTTATATATGGAAACATCTGCTGTCCAACTAGATGGTATGAGATATGAGACACAGTTTTTGACCTAGATTAAAGCGTACATGTAGACTGGTACCTATAGCTACAATCCCCTCGTGTCTTCCTGAAGGAGATTAGAGGAGGAACATCGCCTGCTCACACTAGAAAAAGCACAACCAGTGCTCATTACAAACTTCAAGTACCTCTTCATAAGCCTCTAACACAACGTTCTCAGCATACAATAGGACTCTCAAATTCAAACAGGACCCTCTCAACTTCAATCAAACCATCTAAACTCAAATATTACTTTTTAAACTGCAAAATAATACATTATCCACTTAAATAGAACGTATGCAACTCAAATGGAATATTGTAAAGTCAAATGGAACATTGTAAAGTCAAATGAAACATTTTCCACTCAAAAGGAGCATTCTAAACTGAAATGGAACATTTTAAACTCAAATGACGCATTTTACACTCAAAAGGAACGCTGTAAACTGAAATGGAACATTCTCAACTAACGTGGAACACTCTAAACTGAAATGGAACATTCTCAACTCAAATGGTACATTCTAAACTGAAATGGAACATTCTCAACTCAAATGGAACATTCTAAACTGAAATGGAACATTCTCAACTTAAATGGAACATTCTCAACTGAAATGGAACATTCTCAACTCAAGTGAAACTGGCCTAGTTCAAAACGAACCCTCTCAGCTTCCAGTACAAACCAGTAGCAGCTAGCAGGTGCTTACAGTGCTACATTGTGCGAAATGCTATGGTTGTGTCAGTGTAAACGCAGAGAGAGCCAGAGGAGCAGATTATTGTGTGGCTCCGCAGTGAGCTCCCGTGCTGGGGGAACATGATGCGAGGGGACCCAGGCAGCAGATCTGCTCATTAGGAACCGATGGGAGAGGACAACTATTGTCAGACGCTCCCTGGGGCCATGTGCTCCAGCAGCTGAAGACCTTGTGTTCCTCCAGATAAACGGATCTAGGGATCCTTCTATTCTTGTGTGCTCTCCTCCTCCTCTCCTCTGCCCTCATTCTCTCCCCTCTCCCTATTCTTCTCCTGTCTCCTCAACTCCCGAAGCGGCACTCTGCTCCTGTTCTTTTTCTCTCCTCTCTTATAGCTCCCTCCCTCTGTCAACGTTCAAGTTCGTATCGCTCTCCTCTCTCCTTTTGATTCAAATGTCCCTCTCTTCTCCATCTCCCACCTTTTCTCAACTTTCAACTCCGTCTCCTCTCCACTCTCTTTCCTCCTCTATCTCCCTCTCTTCCTCTTCCTCCACCTTCAACATAACACTCTCCTCTCCCCCCCCCCCTCTCTCCCATTCTCCTCTCCACTCTTGTTCCTTTCTCCTTTTTCCTTCTCTTCCATTCCCTGGTTCTCCTCCTCCCCTCCTCTCCTCTCAACATCCTGGTCTCTTCTTCCACTTTCACTCTCCATTTTTGGTCCTCTCTTCTCCTCTAACTCGCCCTCCTATCTTCTCTCAATGAATACCGTTCCCCTTCCCTCTCCAGTATTTCTCCCATTCCTCCTTCACTCCTCACCTTTGACCTCCTTCGTGTACCTTTGTCTCTCTCTCCCCCTCTACCTTCTCTATGATCAGATGATCATCAGTCTCCCCTCTCCCCTCCTCCCCTCCACCGCTCTTTTGGTAGATTCCCTGTCCCCTCCCCGTCTGTCCCCTCCCCGTCTGTCCCCTCCCCGTCTGTCCCCTCCCCGTCTGTCCCCTCACTGAGACGAGGAACAGCCGTGTGTGTGTGTGTGTGTGTGTGTGTGTGTGTATGTGCGTGTGTGTGTGGCCAATTAAGCAGCTAAGACTAAGACCGAGACAAACGCCTTGCCCACTGGTGACTGCACAGCTAATGGTTCAGGCGCTGCAGAGCTGCTGGCAGGACGGCTCTGATTGGTGGAGGTGGGCTCTCTTGTTTGACCGGTATACATGGGGAAAAACAGTCATTATTTGTTATGCCTTTATGGATAGGAGAGTGAAGATGGACAGAGTTACATGTAGTGTACGACTGCAGTTGGGAAATGAACCGGTGGTCACTACAAGGTGCTCTCTCTCTCTCTCTCTCTCTCTCTCTCTCTCTCTCTCTCTCTCTCTCTCTCTCTCTCTCTCTCTCTCTCTCTCTCTCTCTCTCTCTCTCTCTCTCTCTCTCTCTCTCTCTCTCTCTCTCTCTCTCTCTCTCTCTCTCTCTCTCTCTCTCTCTCTCTCTCTCTCTCTCTCTCTCTCTCATTGTTCTTACATCAGAGATCTGTAGTCCGCCAAGGACAGCGCTTTACCATTCCGCCAGGGAGTCTGCCCACACATCTCCAACATCGCAGTCAGTCAATACGGATCAAACGTAGTTGGGCGATAACTCATATCATCGTTCGTTGTCTTTCGAGCTAGGATTCGCGTTGTGCTTTGTCTTTCGTGAAATGAACGCATCGACCACCCAGTGTTAAAGTTGTATAGACGTTGCCCTAAAATGATGAACACGGGCGATTTTAAACGTTGTGTATTCAATGTAACGACCCTCAGGAGGTTGGCAATGGCGTTTTGAGTTAATCAGCATATCTTCATATTTTGGGATATCGAGTAAAATCCATGTTTGCATATCGGCCTGCCCTGCTGAGAGTGTAGAGGAAGATACATCCTAATACTGTGCGTCCTAAACACACACACACACACACACACATAATGTTAAAGACAGAATCCACAGCATGGATGTTAAGCCTCTAATAAGCATATATAGCTGACCTTAAAACTCATTGGTCCAACCTAAAACCTATTCAGATATCTCACACACACTGACTCCCACACACACCAATAGGCATGCAAAAGCATACACACACCCACACTTTCAAAAGGTACACATGCACCCACACACGCAAAATCACACGCACACACCCAAATAAAAGCACACTCCCTCTTACAGACACACACACACAAAGATTAACACATATACACAGACATGCTAAAGCACCCACGCACCCACACACACACCCCTGTTCAGCCCCGTCACTCAGCTGTCACTCAGCTGGTGTTACAGAGCCCTTGAGGTGAGGCCTCTGGCCCCCAGGTGGATAAAGCAATCTGGAGATGACTTCCTGGTCATGTGACTCGGGCGGTTCTTCTGGGTGATTGATGATGGCAGGATTAGGGAGGAAGGTGCGTGGAAGAACAGGCGTGCGTGCGTGCGTGCGTGTTTTTATGTAAATATATGCATGATACCTCATTTCAATAATCAGGTTGGTTGTTAATCTTTAAGTACAATAAACATACATATAACACAGAATGTGAATATTTCAATAAGATATGTTATAACCAACCACAACACACATGACCAGAACATATATCTGTTAGTGTGTTTCTTGTAAAGATCACTAAGGTCATGCAAATGTAGCAGTGTTACATAATTAAGGAATGGGAATATTTAAATAGCGTGAGCAATAACCAATGATGATGAAAAGGTGTCGATGTTTGTCACTAACGAGGTAAAATTATGCCTGGGACCCAATTTGGGAATGGGCACTTTTTGAAAAGCTAACAAATCAGGGGGGGTTGCTAATCTAAAAGTAATGACGCTGGGATTGGCTGGCTGCCGGGCGTGGGCGGAGTCCCAGGGTGCAGTACGCGGTGTGTCAGTGGGATGCAGAGCGGTTTCCACGCCGACGCCCGGTGAACGCAGCATCTCCTCTCATGTCACCGAGTGGGTTTTCCACCGCGTCGGCTATTGATCTGACCCTCGCTTTGAAGTAGAGAGGAGAGAGAGGAGGAGGGGAGGGAGGAGAGAGAGGAGGGGGGAGAGAGAGGATAGAGAGGAGGAGGGGATGGAGGAGAGAGGAGGAGGGGATGGAGGAGAGAGAGGAGGAGAGAGAGGAGGAGGGGAGAGAGGAGAGAGGAGAAGAGATGAAGGAGAGAGGAGGAGGGGAGGGAGGAGAGAGAGGAGGAGGGCAGAGAGGAGGTGAGGGTAGAGAGAAGAGATGAAAGAAGTGAGGAGATGAGAGGATAGAGAGGAGGGGGAAGAGGGATGAGAGTACATGAAACGGGAGAAAAGGAGAGATGTTTGAGGGGAAGAGAGCGATACAAGAGAGGAGATGGAGAACGGAAAGGATACGAAAGAGAGAGGATAAACAGGAGAGTAGAGAGAATTTAAGGGAGTGAGGTAGAGGTGAAGGAGACCAGGGGAGAGAGACAGGAAAGAAGAAACAGGAGAGGACAGAGGGGAAGATGGGGAGGACAGGAGAGAGGGAGACAAGAGCAGAGAGAAGAAGAAAAGGAGGAGTGGAGGAGAGAGAGGAGAGAAAGGAGAACCTATGACAGGTGAGGCAATGAGTATATAGGAGAAGAGAGCTGTACTTAGACAAGAAGCAGGCCTGTTTGAAAACGATCCCATCTCACTAGACCAGAAATCTCTTGTCTCATTAGACCAGAAATTTCTTTTCTCATTATACCAGATATTTATTTTCTTCTATAACGGGTTGGAGTTTATTCTGGGACCATTCCAGGTTCGTCATGAATTGACTCATCATGTTTTGGGATTGGTTAAATCTGCACCATGTATTTTTACCTTTTTAACATTTGAGCGTGCAGTCTTTTCCCAACTCTCTGCGTACTGCCCCCAGAACAACTTCTGGACCCTCACCAGTCTGGATTCAAGGCAGGCCGCTCAACTGAGACCGTCCTCCTGGCGTAGCAGAGAAACTTCACACTGCTAGAGCCGCCTCCTGCTCCTCTGCTCTCATTCTGCTGGTTCTTTCAGTAGCCTTCGGCACGGTGAACCACCAGATCCTCCTCTCCCCTTTCCAAGTACTGGGAATCTCTCCCTGTTCACATCCTACCTCACCGATCACACTCACAGTGTAACCTGGAAAGAATCCGTGTCTGAACCTTGTGGTCTCACTACTACTACTACTACTGGGGGTCCTTGCACGTTTTTGGGTTGATTCCGCTAAATAAATGTAATGTGATGTGATACAATATTCCTTTAAAGACGGACCAGGTGTCCTTTACCAAAGGCCTGTAGCGAGGGGTAGTCTAGTGGCTGGGATGTTGGGACTCCCAGTCAAGAGGTTCTGGGTTCGCACCCCAATGTCCACAGTCTAGCTGTAGGCATCCTTGAGCCAGATGTCCTGATTCCTACCTGCTCTTCTTGACACTGATCTAATATCTATACATGTTAGATATATATATATAAAAAATGAATTCCAAGTTGCTTTGGATAGCAGCGACTGCAAAATGTCTGAATAATAACCCCAACATGCTTTCAACGATGGTGGGAGCCAGAGGGGTGGAGTGCTGTGAGATCCACCTCCAGGTAAATGTTAGTCCTGCTAAGCCTGATGTGGATGTAGGGCAGAGACACGCCAGCTGGCTGCACCCATGTGACCTCCAACATCTGGACACGCACGTGCACAAACACACACCTAATGCTACTTGCACATCCATTAGAGGACTGAGAGGGGGTTTGTGTGTGTGTATGTGTGTCTTTCTGTGTGCATCACCCTGTACGTACGTGTGTGCGTGTGTATGTGTATGTGAGAGACAAAGACAGAGGGAACCAATCAGAGGACAGCAGGTGCTTGTGCAGAACGGAACCCAGAGAATTCTAGAACCTTCTCTTCAAACCACAGAGACATGTTTGTTCTTCAAAGACCCCACACAACACAAGCTCCTTCCTGTGTGTGTGTGTGTGTGTGTGTGTGTGTGTGTGTGTGTGTGTGTGTGTGTGTGTGTGTGTGTGTGTGTGTGTGTGTGTGTGTGTGTGTGTGTGTGTGTGTGTGTTAGAAATTCCTATTCTTGTGCCATACCGTTTCAACCATTTTGCTATCCTCCAGGGCCCGATCAATAGTACGAAGTAACTCAGCTAAAAGGTGATCGATAATGTAAAGAAACAACACTCAAAATACAACAGAACAAGGCAACATTCATTCATAAATTACATTCCTCAATGAGGGCAACCCAGGCACTACAAGATGTTAATGTCAAATTAAAGAAAGAAAAATGATACAACTGTATAGAACGTACAGTAAAGACACACAAAGAGAGGAGGAGGAGGAAGATGGGGAAGAGGAGAAGAAACCAAAGGAGGAGGAGGATTGAAAGGAGGAGGAGTATGAACCAAAGGAGGAGGAGGAAGAAGAGAGGGAGGAGGAGGATTGGGAAGAGGAGGGGGAGTAGAAGGAGGAGGAGAAACCAACGGAGGAGGAGGAGGATAGGGAGAAGGAGGAAGATTGGAAAGAGAAGGAGGAGTGGCCACAGGAGGAGGAGAAAAAAAGGAGGAGGAGCAGCCCTGTGCTTGTACCTTGTACCTGGAGTGGAATGGAGGAGTGAAGAGCAATGCCTTGGACAGGAGGAGATCGTGATGACCTGTCTCTCCCCCTCCCCCCCCCCCCCCCCCCCCCCAGCTGTCTACGCAGTCCGGCAGAACAACACACCATATATGCCAAGTCTAAAGCCATGCCGGATCACGCGGTACTTTTATTTTGAAGTTGTGAAAATAATGACGATTTTCTTTGCTGTATTTTTTTCAACCACCTGCCTACGAATGAGACACATAAATATATCCTCTGAACAACCCACTCACAGATATATGGATTCCCACACACACACACACACACACTCTCCATAATGAGAGAGAGAGAGAGTGTGTGTCATAAACCAGTATCTGCAGTGAACGCACATTGACTTTTTATGCATGATTCTTGGGTCTCTTGGGATAACTTTTCTCATCGTGTTATAAACTCATGAACAACGCTGGGGAAGTCACGAGCTTGACAGGGGACTCCTTTCAACACACACACACACACACACACACACACACACACACACACACACACACACACACACACACACACACACACACACACACACACACACACACACACACACACACACACACACACACACACACACACATTTTCACCGTCCAACCTTGTACAAACACACAACCTTCTGCAAACTCGCAATCTTGTACAAACACACAACCCTGTACAAACACAACATCAACACACAACAATCTAAAAACGACAAAGCCTAACTCAAAAAGAGTATCCATGGTGATGTTCTTTTCTACAGGGGAAAACAATGTATTGTGTTGTTTTCTGTGGTTAGTACTCATCGCAGACCGTCAACAAAACATAAAGACTGGCGGTACGAATAATAATACAACGCTGATGTTCCACTAAGGGTGGATTCTGGATCCTGTCCAACAGAGCTACTCGCCAGCCAACTGTCACTCTGCCTGAGCTTCCTCCTCAACAGGAAGTTAAGGGGCAGCCACAACACAAGCAGGATGTTAGCATACCGCTAGCCTCTTCCGTTAATGTGTCCCACGACAACATGTGATCAGTCCTGTCACCGTGTTGGGCACGTTACTCAGGAAGTGTACTAAGTTACTTTTTACTCCTTTAAAAAAAGGAATAATATTACTTTACTTATTACTTGGTATCAAAAGTAATTAGTTATGTTACTCGTTATATTACTGTGTTACTTTGGAAAATTGAGGTACAACATGTTTAGCCAGCTCCTTTTAGAACCGAATCCACTTTATTGGAACAATACATAACCTTACAAAGAGGAGTCAACAATCCACCAAACTGCAAACATTGCAGCCTCTCAAACCTGACGGAATACAGTACATGTATGTACTAGTATATTAAAAAACTAAAACAAACCGACTTTTTAACTCATGTTTTTCTGCATATTCCCAACAGAAGAGCAGCAAAGCATATTTAATGGTTTTACAAAACATAAAACATTGCATAACACCACATTCGGCTGATATCGTGGCCAGCTTCTTGCCGGATGAAGTGAAAGCAATGATTGTGTCTCATAAGCAAAAGCTTCGCAGACCTCTCATCAGACAGTCTGTTCTAGGGGTGAGCACCAAAGCCTCCCCAACTAAAAACCTAGACCTAGATGGGGTCAGAGTGTTGCGCTCCACGTTAATGTTGTTGGACGACTGAGAACCGGCATCAGTGTCTCAACCGCATACCCTCCTGACCTCAAGGAATCCATTCCTTCTTTTTCTGCCGAGCAGCCTTTACCTAACCTAACCTAACCTAACCTCGGGCTCTGTCTCGACTGCTGGCTGACGCGGTGGACACAGAGGCAGGGTGCCCTGCAGGAGCGCTGGTGTGACACTGCTGTCAGAAGCTCCTCACGCCCTCCCTCCGAGCCTCATCGCTCAGCCATCGCAGCTTGAACAAGAAGTGCGTTATCCAGGACACCAGAAAAGCGAGTCTGGATGGCCTGAAGAATCCACTTTGATCTATTTATTATAGTTGTATAATTAGTATCTAATTTGTCATTTTCGTTCTTCTTCCCGTTCGGAATCAGACTTCGAATTGACAGGCTGATGTTTTTCAAATGCCTTTGCAAAATTTGATGCATTGTCCGTCACAGTAGATACAACTTTGCCAAGCAGTCCATATGATGAATTAACTGGTTCTACCTCGGCTCCAATAACGTCAAAGTGTGCCTGCCTCTGATTCTTTTGAACTGCTAATCCTGTGAACTGTTACACCCAGAGAGCGTTTGTTGTTGGTGGTGGAACCATCTCTCTCTCTCTCTCTCTCTCTCTCTCTCTCTCTCTCTCTCTCTCTCTCTCTCTCTCTCTCTCTCTCTCTCTCTCTCTCTCTCTCTCTCTCTCTCTCTCTCTCTCTCTCTCTCTCTCTCTCTCTCTCTCTCTCTCTCTCTCTCTCTCTCTCTCTCTCTCTCTCTCTCTCTCTCTCTCTCTCTCTGAGATGAGGGCGAGTCAACTGTGGAAATAGGTAACAGCTCCTCTACAATATACCCAGCGGCGAGCTTCTTCGCATCTTGTCCACTAAACGTCTGTTCTCCGCCACCGCGTCCTGCTCTGAACTCCAGCGTTAGCTTCCGTTGTTTAGCCGGAGTGCACGCATCACTGGCAGACGTTTCAAATGGCTGCGCTGCCCTGTCAGATGCTTCAACAAATAGTTGGCGGTTGTCTTTTTTGAGGTTGAAAGCGTTTTGCTGCCAGCGCAAAGTTTACAACAGACGACGATGTTCTTTGCATTTTTGACTGCTGGTTCTTCTTGATGTCAATCAAGACCTGACAGGTAGGCGGTTCTTGACACAGTTTGATCAACCGCGTGTCCCAGACTCTTTCGCATGGAAGGCCGTGCCCCGCGAGACCTTGTTTACACCTGGGAGGGCATCTCTTGTTTCTGAGGGCGGAAACAGGAGCCCAGGTGTGTTCTATGTAAAGCGTTGCTAGCGGCGCATGGCTGCCGTTTCAGTCTTCTCCTTTCCCAGTCCCTTTTTTAAAATCATACTCTGCCCACACACAGCTGACCCATCGCTGGGAGGGGAATCTGGCTGTAGCTGCCCCTCTCCCTGCCGTTTCATGGTCTGCTCACTGATTGGACGCCACGCTCTCTTGGAAGAACGAATCAGAAACTGATACGGTCTCCTCGTGCTCTGAAGGTCAGCGTCTCTTTATGTGTGGGAACTGCTTGCCTTCGTCAGTTTGTTTTTTTCTTTCGATGATGCTAAAAGCAGAAATAAACTATTGCTATGACATTTAAGGAACAGAGGTGTCAAAATGTATTCGATTCGAATCACGGAACATGATGGAACAGCCCAAAATAATATAGAACAGAAAAGGATAGAATGAAATTGCCCACCTGGGATTAATAAATTACCTTTGATCGTAGAACAGACTGTAGCGGTTGACCCCTAACACACTCCCCCTGGTGGCTTCGCTGGGCTCCCTCGACGCCCAGCGCACACAGGTCGATGCTGTTGAAACCGGTTTATTGTCGAGTTTGAAGCAACATATCTGTTGGGCATGCCGTCAGGCCCTAGCGGTGGTGTGGTAGTCGGCAGCTTGTATCGGATGTAGTGTACAGACAACAAGACCCAGGTTCAATGCATAAGCCCACAAAGGGCAGGATTTACTCGGACACATTTAACCATCATGGTACACGGCAGCAATTTCCCTGCCAAACGCCCCCACCTAAACTAAACTCTCCCTCTAAATACCCCCTTGGCCTGCACCATTCCTCATCACAAAAGGGGTGCTTTACAATATTGCAGTTTGTTCTCACTTTGTAACCCACCTTATCTGTTGGTCCTACCATTACCATTACCATGCTAATGCCTCATGTTTACCTTACACATCTGTCTGATATAATTGACCAATCAACATTCAACATTATCTTCCTTTTTAAGAGAATCCCTGGCAGAGCCCCTCTCCCTTCAGTCCCACTTATTACAGCCCAACGAGGTGTAACCATGCACAGGTGTGCAAGGTTAACCAGTGAGGTGACTCATGTAGCCTCCTCACAATATCATACAGAGCATGTGTTACCACCAGACATGGCAGAGCTCTCATGAGTGTGTGTGTGTGTGTGTGTGTGTGTGTGTGTGTGTGTGTGTGTGTGTGTGTGTGTGTGTGTGTGTGTGTGTGTGTGTGTGTGTGTGTGTGTGTGTGTGTGTGTGTGTGTGTGTGTGTGTGGAGACGGCTGGTTCAACCTGTTGCACACTGATTAGTTAATGCACCACAGGTGTGCAGCCTCACCCAGCCCCAGAGTCCAATCAGACTGACTCGGGCCAGGTGAGGCTGCTTAAAGCAGCCATCATCCGCACACGCACTCTACACAGACTAATAAGAAACAATAGAATAGAATAGAGCACAGTTGAAGATAGACAATAGAACATTAAAGAACAGGATAAAATAGCATCTACTAGCTGTCCCTGGGTTACTGCATAAAGCTACACATACAGAGCTGATCCATAATGGTGGGGGTGTGGTCTGTCCTATAGGATAAAACCATGAAAAGCCTCGATGACAAGCTCTCACATGTCCACCCCCCCCCCCTCACCCCCCCCCCCTCACCCCCCTCACCCAGCGTCTCTTCTAATTAAACGGACCTCTGTTAACCTTGAGCTCTCGTTTTTCTTTTCTTCCTTTTGCATGTTTCCCTGTAATTGGACATCTTTTCCCCCCACGGTCGACCGTCTGCCGACGCTGGGGGGGGGGGGGGGGGGGTACGCGGCCGTAAACGTGCCGCAACTAAATGAGCAGTGGCGCTGACGATGGGAAAGGACGGGGGGGGGCGACGTAAAGACTCACAAGGGAAAGGGAAAAACCGCTGTGAAATAACCCCACTCATTTCGTCCTTCGTGATGTCATCTGTCCCGTCCAACCCCGCGCTTCCCTTGACCAGTAAAACCAGTGTGGCGGACTGCTGGGCCAGTGAAGGTCTCCCTCCCATGGTCAGTTCAAGTTTCAGGCAACGGTGACCCATCCTCCATCCTCCATGGGTACAATGTATAAGCTAATGTATAGCAAAACCTTCACTGTCAATTGTATCCACGTTGCTAATCCTACTCATTTGTATTTAGATCTTTTCTGTAGATATTTGTTTACTGTTTTAGTATTGTTTCAAATTTTCTCTTTTTTACTACTACTGCTCCCCTGTAGTTTCTGAAAATGATTACTATTTCTTTTTTTAAAGCTTATCTTATCTTTGAACCACCGAGGCGCTAGTTCCAAGACAAAATGAGCTCCATCGTGCCAGTGAACCTCCGGCTGGGTAAGGTGGTCTCTGTAATGGGGCTGGAGATCTGGGAGCCAGGCCAGTGGTGGTGGTGGTGGAGCTCCTATTGTTCCAGGAGGAGGTCCTGCAGTCTGCAAATGGGCGATTTGTTATTGGACTGCACCGGGGCTCCTCTTTGGTTCAGTCTGTTTTACACAAACACCCAGCAGGGAGATTAGGATCTGTCTGCTGGTGGGACGTGGAGGTCGAGGGGTGGGGAGGTGGGGAGGGAAGGTGGAGAGGGATGGAGGGATGGAGGGGAGGTGGAGATGGAGGAGTAGAGGGATGGAGGGATGGAGGGGAGGTGGAGATGGAGGAGTAGAGGGATGGAGGGATGGAGGGGAGGTGGAGGGATGAAGATGATGGGAGGGGAGGTGGAGATGGAGAGGTGGAGATGGAGAGATGGAGGGTGAAGAGGTGGGGAGGAGAGATGGAGAAGTGGGGAGGGGAGGTGGAGATGGAGGAGTTAGGGAGGGGAGGTGGAGATGGAGAGGTGAGGAGGGGAGGTGGAGAGGAGGAGCAGTGGAGGTATCAAAAGCAGAGAACCAGAAGGAACAGATCAATGGATCAAGGAAGAGAATGGATCAATAGAGCGATCGATCAATAGACCAGAAGCCTTGAGGAGATCTTGCAGAGCCCGGATCAGGTTCAAGCTCAAGTTCAGCTCCTGCTGCACACTACCGGGAACCTGGCTTCACAACTGAACCATCGTAATACTTCTAGACTATTCAACAACCTGTGTTTAGAGTACTACTAGTAAAACTACAGCCATTCGACTGCAACTGTTCAACAATTCCCTTACTACATATGTTGAAAAAGGAATCACATTTTAAAAAGCCTTTTCTTCTATCCCTCTGCCAGTCCAAACCAGCAATGCATATCAACAAACGACAGCCTTCGGCGTTAGACATTTCACATTATATTGAAAAAGATTAAATCTTTAATTTGATGATGTCTATGGAGCTTTCAACACACAGCATTCAAAACAACCTTTATGCAAAGCCCCTTTCAGGAGCAGGTAGGGGTTAGCATCTTGCTTATAAACCCTTTGCTGCAAATATCCCCATGGTGACATTTTATTTTCCAAATTCATAAGCAGAAAAAAAGAGCAGTTTGGTTGCATCACATGAAAGACCTCCTGGTTGCAGAGCCTCAGATCCAGAAGGAACATTAGGGGGCTTTTAAGGGTAAATATAGAGCCTTTGCTTCGCGTGTCTGCAGAGCGCTAGCATAGACGCACTATAGATAAGTGTACCGCTGCTTCGGCAGGTCCACAGGGACCCTATACTGGAGCTTTTAGCATCGGGCTAAGCGAAAAGGAAATACAAATAAAGTAAACCCCAAACTTTTTGTCTGTATTGTTTCGGCGACAACCTCCCCCCACCCCTCCGAGTGACCGAGCCCCACCCCTCTGAGTGACCGAGCCCCGCCCCTCTGAGTGACCGAGCCCCACCCCTCTGAGTGACCGAGCCCCACCCCTCTGAGTGACCGAGCCCCACCCCTCTGAGTGACCCCACCCCTCTGAGTGACCTACCCCCGCCCCTCTGAGAGACCGAGCCCCACCTCTCCGAGTGACCCCACCCTTCCGAGTGACCGAGCCCCACCCCTCTGAGTGACCGAGCCCCACCCCTCTGAGTGACCGAGCCCCACCCCTCTGAGTGACCGAGCCCCACCCCTCTGAGTGACCTCACCCCACCCCTTTGAGTGACCTCCCCCCACCCCTCCGAGTGACCCCACCCCTCTGAGCGATCCAGCCGAGCTGCCCGCGGGGCTTCTGGATGTATAGAGATAAACAAAACCGAGCAAACTAATTAGATCAGGCTCCCGTGTTTACATGGGGCCCCGTGCCGCACCAACTCATGTTTACGGCGGGAAAACGTGGACCCAGCTCATAAACAGACCAGCATGCATCACACACCACGCCTGGAGCACACTCAGACAGCCGGGGAACAAAGTGGGGGAGATAGAGAGAGATTTACTGAACGGCTGATAGTGCTAGGGAGATGGAAACAGAGACGAGAGGGGGGGGGGGGGGGGGGGGGACGGGACGACAGAGGATACAGATGGAGAGGGAGAGAAAGAGAGAGAGTGATAGAGTGAGGGCTTTGGCAATGTAAATGTATGTTTTCCATGGCAATAAATCCCTTTGAATATTGAATCTTGAGAAAGAGGGAGAGAGAGAGAGAGAGAGAGAGAGAGAGAGAGAGAGAGAGAGAGAGAGAGAGAGAGAGAGAGAGAGAGAGAGAGAGAGAGAGAGAGAGAGAGAGAGAGAGAAAGAGAGACAGAGACAGAGACAGAGACAGAGAGAGACAGAGACAGAGACAGAGACAGAGACAGAGACAGAGAGAGAGAGGGAGAGGGAGAGAGAGAGGTAGGAGAAGGGAAGGGTGTCATTTGGATAGAGTTAGAGAGATAGAGAGAGAAACAGGCAAGAGGGGTATGATACGGATAGTGATAGAGTAATAGATCGGGAAAGAGGAGAAAGGAGTGATAGAGGATGGGGAGACAGACAGGGAAGAGATGAGGAAAGTGATACGGATAGAGAGTTACAGACCAAGAAGGGAAGAGAAGGATGGAGCAGAAATGGATAGAGTGAGAGAGCAGGGTGTGATAGAGAGATGAGTGATGGAGAAAAGAAAAAGATAGACAGGAGTATGGATATATCAAGAGAGAAAGGTGTGATAGAGAGATGAGTGATGGAGAAAATAAGAGAAGGACAGGCATATGGCTATATCGAGAGAGAAGGGTGTGATAGAGAGATGAGTGATGGAGAAAAGAGTGATTGACAGGAGTATGGATAGAGTGAGAGAGCAGGGTGTGATTGAGAGATGAGTGATGGAGAAAAGAAAAAGAGATAGACAGGAGTGTGGATAGAGTGAGAGAGAAGGATGTGATAGAGAGATGAGTGATGGAGAAAAGAAAAAGAGATAGACAGGAGTGTGGATAGAGTGAGAGAGAAGGGTGTGATAGAGAGATAAGTGATGGAGGAAAGAGTGATTGACAGGAGTGTGGATAGAGTGAGAGAGCAGGGTGTGATAGAGAGATGAGTGACAGAGAAAAGAGTGATTGACAGGAGTGTGGATAGAGTGAGAGAGCAGGGTGTGATTGAGAGATGAGTGATAGAGAAAAGAAAGAGAGCAGAGGGATGGGACAGAGCTATAGACTGGGGGAATTGAGAGAGAAAAAGAACGAGTGAGTAAGAACCAGCACATCAGATGAGCTCCACTGACCAGGTGCAATACGTTTTTCATTTCTGTTCAACCACTACACTCCCCATCCAGACCCCCCCCCCCCCAGTCGGCTGGATCGATAGCCAGAGATTAGTGAGCATGCCTGGGGTATAAGGACCAATTATCACGCCGGTCCACCCATCGAGCGGAGCTGCTTGTGACCATGGACCTCTGATGGTTGAATCCCAGTAATTACCAGTAACTCATGTCACGTACGTTGTTGGGTTCTTTTCATTATTCCACTTCATGTCTTATTTCTAGGTGACCACACTATGGTTGCCTGACATGCGGTGGTAGTTCTTGTTATTCTAGTCTGTCCTAGTCTGACAGTTTAAATCCCTTAATTAGGACCCCCTGTGATTGGATATCACAGGGTGTTAAAAATAAAAACCTGACCGGAGATGAAATAAGATTAAATAAATGTAACTCTTACTGTGTGAAAGGCCTCGAAACGTATCCAATAACACAGCTACAAAACATGGAATGAAAAAATAATCGTATATATATAATTGTAAATAAATGTTGTTCTGGACGTTATGGCTAGCGTTAGCCTAAATGCAACCATAGCGTCTAGGTCATCGTAACATTACACCCCTAGGGCGGACATGGGCCACATACTGCCCCAGGACTGGAACCGGCCCGTACCATCGCAAATCCGGCCCGCAACGCACTGGTTCCCCTTTCTTAATACCAAGTATGCCAAGTACGGACTTGTACGGTAGGTTGTCATTCTGGGATGCCACACAAATTACCTCCTGATGCGTTCAGAGGATCAGCATTTTAAAAGGATGGGAACACTGGAACTGTACCAGGAACCCTATAAATACACTAACATTCAGTGTGTACTGTAAATCCCGTTACAATAACCGTTTGCTGTAAATATAGACTAAAATAAAATGTATGATATACCACTATACTGTAAATATAGGCTTCTGCAATAATGGCCTACTGCTACTGTGATATACATCTGTCCTGCAGGTATTCTATAAATACTGTAAAATGTACTGTATACCTAGAATACATTTACGGCTCGCTAAATGCTTTCTCCCTGTAATGATAGCTTGGTTGCTCTTCAAAATTTAATTATATGGAATAATTGCCTGGATTTGTTGTGCAGGTGGCGTTTCCAAACAAACAGACATTGGAAAACCTGTCATTTAAGTATAGCGTAGGAAGTCCACCTGCAAAGGACAACTCATCAGCAACTCTAAGGTCCCCAAGGACAGAGTTATATAACTTGCGGTGAAAATAAATAAATAATAACCGTAGACAGAACACTTCTCGGCTCGTCCTAGTTCTTCCTGTAAGTCAAACGCAGCAAGCCCAGGTCACTGGGGAGACATTAGCAGAGAGCTGGGCTACTTCTGCACGCTTTTAGCAGGAAGCTGTTCTAAATCTGCGCCTTGCTAGCTTAAAGATGTACTACATCCACACCCTACAGGCTCAAAGCTGTGCCATATCTAGCTGAATGCTATGCACCATGTGCACGCAGCTAGCTAAAAACGGTTTTACATATGGGATAGGTCTATCAAAAAGCTTTGCTGAGTCCACACGCTAAAAGCTTTGCTACATCTGCATGCTACTAGTTAAAAGCTGTGCTTCAGCTGCATGACAATGGGCTTTATCCAGGTGTGGTCCTCTGCCCTCCAACCAGCTCTGGAAATCGGGTGAAATCGTGTGCTGTACCGTGCAGTAGAAACAGAACAGGTCACGACCCCGGCTGCTTTCTGTCTAGCTTTAAAACAACCATCATGAGAGGAGGAGTGGGGGCGGACTGTGTTTACAAAAGAGAACAACGCCACGATACAGCTAGCTGACGAGCAAACAAAAACACTAACACTTAAGTATTCCTATTTCAGCGAGAGCGGCGCTCTGTCGCTCTCCCTCGTTTTTTTGTTTTTGTCCCTTCCTCCAACAATTGTTTGCGTAAGCTGCAGTTGTTGTTGTTGTCAAGCTAACAAGGTTGGGTTATAAAGTTTGTCAATGGCGACTTTTAACAGTTATTTGGGGACTGATTAGCTCAAAGAAATTTCATTTGAATTAAAAACGGTCAATGCTACACAAAAGCTAATCAAGCCTTAGAAGTCAGAAATTATGAAAAACACATTCATGTCACACCTTCATTGGCTTTGATTATGACCAATGAAAGCACATTGACAACGGATGCCTCACACTGGTAGGTGAAGTTGGGAAGTTGTGAAGATCCCTCCAGACTGACGTGTGTCTTAAAAGTCAAATAATACGATATTTTAATAATTTCTCATATGTTATCCCGAAAGGTCTGATTCCAGTTAGTTTAATCTATATTTGCAAATACAATGGATGATACATAGAGTGATGTTACTGTGATTTACTATTACACTTTTACATCATTGATGAGCAGGTTGAGGTGAGGGCATCTTTCTCAAGGACGTCTAGAGGTTAGAATGCTGACCTTGGGCATCAAACCCAGAGCATTCCACCTAGAGGCCAAACACCGTCACTACTTAACTATTCTTAGCTATGCTATTGATGCTAAAAGCTGTGTATTCTGACTCCAACAAACACAAACATGTCAACGGTGTCCTTTGACAAGTGCCTCAATCCACAGGTGCATGATGGGAGAAAGAAACATTTCTCACCAATGAAAATGTACCTTTGTGCGTTGGGAGGACAGACCATAATACTGAACCCATGTACTGGGCAGAAGGCCTGTGACCCAAAAAGATGGGGAAACACCCTGACAGGTGGTGGAGAGGGAGATGTAGTGAGTGGTAGAGAGACATAAAGAGAGAGAGGAAAGGTGGATGAAATATTGAAGGCAAAACGAAGTCTATTTTTAGAGGGGGGGTGGTTTATTGATGCTGTCTTGAGAAGCAGCACTCACCTCGCATGAAAGGACAACACAGACTCATCTATCTGTGTGTGTGTGTGTGTGTGTGTGTGTGTGTGTGTGTGTCTCTCTCTGTCTGTCTGTCTGTCTGTCTGTCTGTCTGTCTGTCTGTCTGTCTGTCTGTCTGTCTGTCTGTCTGTCTGTCTGTGTGTGTGTGTGTGTGTGTGTGTGTGTGTGTGTCTGTGTGTTGAGTACATTGCTTTGTGCACAACTAAATAAAGACAGGAGTGAGGAAGAGGAGAATTTGCAGTGGAAGCTGAACATAGAGAGAACATGAAGCATTTAACACCAAGATATAGAAACCAAGATATAGAAACCCAGAGAGAGAGAAAGAGAGACAGAGAGAAACAGACAGATAGACAGACAGACAGAGAGAGAGAGAGCGACAGAGAGAGACAGAGAGACAGAGACAGACTGACAGAGAGAGACAGAGAGAGACAGACAGATAGACAGAGAGAGCGACAGACAGACAGAGAGAGAGAGAGAGAGAGAGACAGAGAGACAGACTGACAGAGAGAGAGACAGAGAGAGACAGACAGATAGACAGAGAGAGAGACAGAGAGACCGAGATTGACAGACAGACAGAGAGAGAGAGACAGAGAGAGAGAGAGAGAGACAGACAGATAGAAAGAGAGAGCGACAGAGAGACAGAGAGACAGAGATAGACAGACAGACAGAGAGAGAGAGAGAGAGAGACAGAGAGAGAGAGAGAGAGATCTGCATCCAGTGTTCATCTTTTTGTTGCATCCCACACACTGTACATATAATTATATGTTAATGATCCTCATTATTCTTACAACTTTAGTTTCTAAAGCACACACACACACACACACACACACACACATACACACAATTGTATAAAAAAACTACTTCTTAATGAGTCTTCAGTTGACGACCAACTGTGTGTGGGTGTGTGTGTGTGTGCGCGCATGTTTAAGTGTGTGTGTGTGTGTGCATCTTTAAGTATGTGTGTGTGTGCGCATGTGTAAGTGTGTGTGTGTGTGTGTGCGCATGTTTAAGTGTGTGTGTGCGCGCATCTTTAAGTATGTGTGTGTGTGCGCATGTGTAAGTGTGTGTGTGTGTGTGTGTGTGGATGTTAGTGCATTTTCCTACGAGTAGTTGCTGTCTGCTGCAGTCCTCGGTTCACACACAACCAGCTGTTTATATACAAGTACTGTAGGCAGCCAGGAATGAGAAATAAAGAGAACGAGAGAGAGAGGAAGTGGGGGAGGAAAAGAGGATGAAGAGGGAGAGAAAGAGAGGATTAAGAGAGAGAGAAAGACAGAATGAATAACGGAATAGTCTATCTAGGGCCAATGAAATGAGAAACAACCTGTGTGTGTGTGTGTGTGTGTGTGTGTGTGTGTGTGTGTGTGTGTGTGTGTGTGTGTGTGTGTGTGTGTGTGTGTGTGTGTGTGTGTGCGTGCATGTGACAAACAAACAAATAATCAATACAGACCCAACCTGGCTTCCCCCAAGACCACCATCTGTGACATTTCATCATACTATATTATTATCCCCCACCCCGACCAGGCAGAGTCCAAGGCCTCCTGATCCATAGCATGATGGCAAACCTACCCTGAGAGGGAGGGGGAGGAGAGGAAGGGGGAGGAGGAGGAGGAGGAGGAGGAGGAGGAGGAAGAGAGGGAGTGAGGAAGAGAAGGGGGAGTGAGGAGAGGAGGAGGAGGAAGAGACGGGGAGGAAGAAAATGAGTGAAGAATCAAGGGGGAGGAGGAGGAGGAAGAGAAGGGGAGAAGGAGGAGTGGGGAGGAGAGGAGGAGGAAGTGGAGGGGAGGAGGAGGAGGAGGAGAGATGAGTTGGAGAGGGGGATGGCCATGAATCCGTTGGTCTTTAATGAATCGACACATGGAGACCACCAGATAAGTCCCCCTGTGTGGCGCCCAGCTGCAGGAACGCACCACAGCTCTCTCCCTCGCTGCTGATTGGAGGGGAGCGGCGATGCACGGCCAGGATCAACAATTCTCCTGTTCAATCTTTTAAATCGGGATGAATGTGATGAGAGAATACTTTTTATAATCAATAAATGTAGACATAAGCAATACATACGTAGACGACTACTGAACGGGTTTCACAGGCTGAGGTACCGGGGTTTGGGCTGAAGCAGGGTCTGAGCTGAAGCCGGGTCTGAGCTGAAGCAGGGTCTGAGCTGAAGCAGGGTCTGAGCTGAAGCAGGGTCTGAGCTGAAGCAGGGTCTGAGCTGAAGCAGGGTCTGAGCTGAAGCAGGGTCTGAGCTGAAGCAGGGTCTGAGCTGAAGCAGGGTCTGAGCTGAAGCAGGGTCTGAGCTGAAGCAGGGTCTGAGCTGAAGCAGGGTCTGAGCTGAAGCAGGGTCTGAGCTGAAGCAGGGTCTGAGCTGAAGCAGGGTCTGAGCTGAAGCAGGGTCTGAGCTGAAGCAGGGTCTGAGCTGAAGCAGGGTCTGAGCTGAAGCAGGGTCTGAGCTGAAACCGGGTCTGAGCTGAAGCAGGGTCTGAGCTGAAGCAGGGTCTGAGCTGAAGCAGGGTCTGAGCTGAAGCAGGGTCTGAGCTGAAGCAGGGTCTGAGCTGAAGCAGGGTCTGAGCTGAAGCAGGGTCTGAGCTGAAGCAGGGTCTGAGCTGAAGCAGGGTCTGAGCTGAAGCAGGGTCTGAGCTGAAGCCGAGGCAGGGCGACGCCAAAGAGACGATGAATGAGGAACATTTGGTGTTGGTTTTTCAGATTCAGCCTGACTGTGTTCTGGGTGAATAAAATGGGAGGGACAATGTTGTGTCTAGTTGGTTAGCTGAATTCCTCAGTAACCCACATGACTCACAGTTCACCATTTATAACTCTTAGGGGATAATATTAATATATAATTTATCAGAGTTGACCAAATCTGCACATTTTGCATGCCGAGTGGGTGAAGCTTTTTTTAACAAGTAAGAACAGTTCAAAAGTTATATACAAGACTTAGTTAGTAAACGCGGTTATCCCTCTGACGCAACTTACAAGTGACAATCAATTCATGAGAACATACAACCAATATTGAAACAGCTTCTTCAAAAGTATGCACAACACAATATTGCTTGTTGCTTCGACGCTCCTAAAAGTAAATACTTATATTAACGTCTGCTCTGGGCTCCACAGCACAGCCTGGAACACTAAAGGTGGGCGACCATGAGTCATACAAGGCCAATCCTGACTACAGAGACGAAGAAATGTAGCCTATTATGATATAATCTAATAGCGTTAAATATAACATCATATGAAGAACCAAACGGCTGGTTGAACTGCAGCTCGTTTGACTTGACGCACGGTCGCTATGCAGGCAGAACAAAAGTCGAAGAAACTTTTACCGCACGATTTATACTCACTGAACCTCGACACTTTCAGCTGAGGTCCAGCTCGTCGGCGACCGAAAACCTCGATTAGTCTAAAGGTAAATGGGCCCGATATCGGAGTCCCGGGTCAGGGTCAGAAAAGGACTGTAGGGAGGATCGGCCAAGTGTAAACGGGCTCCGTTAAGCGTCTCCTGATTGCTGTTAATCAATAATGACTCCTACCCTGCCCCTCCCGCAAACACTGATCGGCCAATAGGGAGCAGGTGGGCGGGACCTTGTTGACCTGCATCCAAACTTCCACAACTCTCTCTCTTTCTGTCTCTCTCTCTGTCTGTCTCTCTCTGCCCCTCCCTCACTCTCTCTGTCTTTCTCTCTCTCTCTTTCTCTCAGTAACACACAGAGATAGATAGAAAGAAATAGATACAGATAGAAAGAGCTAGAGAGATGGATAGCTACATTTGATTAGAAAGGTCAGAGACAGTGAGATGGTTTGTGATGGAGATGAAGAGATGTAAAGATAAAGACAGAGATGGCGCCGGATGTCTCTCACCTCCCCTGTAGGAAGAGACAGCAGTGTGCTGCAGTTCTCCTCCTCCTGTCACTGCTGCAGCACATGGAGAAGATGACCGTGTTCCCTCCTTCACAACACTCCCTCTCCCTCTTCCTCCTTCACTCTCCTGCACCTATTCCTCCCCCTCTCCTGCTCCCCTTCCTCCTCTATCCTGCTCCCCTTCCTCCTCTATCCTGCGCCTCCTCCCCCCCCTCCCCTAAACCCCCTTCCTCCTCCCCACTCTCCACATATGCATGGTCAGGTAACAAGAGATGTTTACGCTCTGGTGACTCATTGAGAGATCACGTGATTTATAGACAGCCCCCCCTCGGTGAGGTGAGCTGAATACCTGCGCCTGTCGAAGTGGGTTGATGCCACCTTAAGATATGTTATTTCCATGCTCCTCACTGCATCATCATAACCTCCTGATCATAACCATATAATCATAACCTCATCATCATAACCTCCTGATCATAACCTCCTGATCATAACCATATAATCATAACCTAATTATCATAACCTCATTATCATAACCTCATTATCATAACCATGTAATCATAACCTCATTATCTTCCTTTCAAACCTCGCCTCGGATTGTTTTCATCCCGAAAACAAAACGCGGCGAGAAAAACATGCTAAGCCAAACACACTCATAAAAACATAATATCCACCACACGCCAAGCCAAACCTGCGAGTCAAAACACAGCGTGCCGATCATGCTAACCAGAACAGATCCAAACACAGCAACTCAAACACACACACACACACAGAGAGCGCGGCGGTTACTAGGAGCTTCCATTACATTTCTACTCAGTTATTAATATCGCTACTAATGAAAAACAACATGACGACTGGGAGAGGTCAACATTGCGGCTCATTAGCTAATCTCCCGCAGTCACCGTCATGGAGCGCGAGGTTATCTGGCAGGAGGAGTAATAACTAACATGTAAAACATGAGGCCTCTGGCAGCCGCTCTGCTCTGCACTCCAGCTCTCTCTGTCTCTCTCTGTCTCTGTCTCTCTCTGTCTCTCTCTCGCTCTGTCTCTCTCTCTGTCTCTCTCTCTGTCTCTCTCTCTGTCTCTCTGTCTCTCTCTCTCAGGGAATGTTTGATATGTGATTCATAAAGACCCCCCTCTGGCACCGGGGCGGCAGACCAAAACAAACACCCCCAGAATGATGCGTCATGGTTTCATTAACGGCAGAAACATTTGCTTCCAGCTGATCTGGAATCAGCGCTGTACCTGCTCTCTGCTGACTTGAGGGGGAATGAAAGAAACAGGGGAAGAGGGAGAGAGAAAGGAGTGTGAAAGAGAGAAACAAAGAGTTATAGAGAGAGAGAAAGAAAGAGGGAACGATAAATAATGAGATAAGAAAATAAATTATAAAAGAGTGAACAATAAGAGGAAAGAGGAGGAGATGACGAAAGTGATTGAGAAAGAGAAATAAAGATATATAAATTATGTAAAGGATGTGATTTACAGATAGGGGTTCACACCCGAACATTGCACGAGGAGGAGAAATTATTAGTAATAATTTCTGTGTGTTAATTAACCTCTGGTGGACTGTACCGTTGCTTGACCTTTCCTGTTCTCTGAAAAGTCAAGTTTGGGTGATCCCAAAATGGCAGCCGATTGTTCCCAGTTTAGAGAGCTCCTGGAAGGAGAAGATACACTGCATAGTGAGGTCGGTGCTGGTGTGTATTTAAAAAAGTTACAAATGTGAATGTGAAAGTTCTACCAGGGTTTTGCCCTACCTATCCACACAGAGCCATCCTACATCCATCCATCATAAATCTATCCATCTATCCAACATCTAGCCATCATCCTTCTATCCATCATACACCTATCAATCTCTTTATCCACCCATACTGACCTGATGTGTGAGGCTGCATCACACTCACACACAAATTTACACACAAACACACAAACATACACACAAACATAAACACAAACACACACACACAGACAAAGTTACACACAAACATACACACAAACATAAACACAAACATAAACACAAACACACACAGACAAATTTACACACAAA
This sequence comes from Lota lota, assembly GCA_026745465.1. Classification (NCBI taxonomy): domain Eukaryota; kingdom Metazoa; phylum Chordata; class Actinopteri; order Gadiformes; family Lotidae; genus Lota; species Lota lota. The sequence continues at coordinate 14,965 of JACYXH010000264.1, read as the reverse complement.
CACACAAACATACACACAAAGTTAAACACACACTCACAAACTTACACACAAACATACACACACACAAACATACACATGCACACACATACGTACATACACACACAAATGTACACGCAAACATACACACACACACATTCATACACACACGCACAAACAAACACACACATACACACACACACACACACACACACACACAAATAAAACTTGCTAACGCAGAGAGATCAACAAGTGGACTCCACACACACACACCGATCCGCGCTCTCGGGATTCAAACCCGCTCTATCTGGGGCCGCATGTTGTATAACGCAGGCTCATGGTTCCATTTCACACAGCGCGCCTCCTATAACTCATTTTACATTTTATTTTGGGAAACAGGGTTGGAACACGGCAAACAATCCCGGGTGATCGCCGTACCGGGATTCCCCTTCACGGTTACGATCAGCTTTGTGTCCACTTGCCGCTATGTGAGCTCCCCGGGGGGCTGCCTCCCCGGGGGGTGGCTCCGCCCACCGGGCCTTTGTGCACTGAACAACGGCGCCTGTCATAATTAAGGAGTGGAGGTGGCGAGTCGAAGCTTGCGTTGGCCACCGAAGATTCAAGCGTGCATGGCGGCATTTTCCAGCCGACTGCAAAGGTTGACGGAGCGCTCATTAAACGCAAGATAGCCGCGGTGGAGCTGAGCTGCTACGGTGAACTCCGAAACATGTCATTATGGAGCAGGTCTTTAAGGAAGAGAACAACACCAAAGAGACAGAAGAGACCAAAGAGAAAAATACACATAAAGAAATGCACAAACACAAAAAAAATTTAAGCAAGAAAACAACACACAAATTAAACACAACAAAACAGAGAACACACAACATACACACACAAAACATAAAACACACACACAACAAGACACACAAAACAACACACACAAACAAAACATAAACATAAACAACACACAGAAAACAAACAACAACACACAAACATACACACAAAGAAAACACACACACAAACTAGAAAGAACAACACAGACACATGGCACACACAAGATACACAACACAAATACACGCAAATGACACGGAAGGGAGAAAAAGAAAAGAAACACACAAAACACACACAACAAACACAGAAAAAAGAAGGGAGGAGGAGAACACAGAGAGGATCACACAGCGCTGATTACCTCCATTATCTTGCTGGAAGCAGGCAGCGGCATTCCAGGGGGAAACCTGGGGTGGGGGGGGGGGGGGGGGCTGGGGGGGGGGGGGGGGGGCTACACCCTGTGCACAGGCGAGGGAGGGTGGTGGAGGGGGGGGGGGGCGGAGGGGGTGGGGGGGGGTGCGGGGGGGGGTGGGGGGGGGGGGGGGGGGGGGGGGGGGGGGGGGGGGGGGTGGGGGAGGGGGAGGGGGGGGGGGGGAGTGGGGGGGGGGGGGGGGGGGGGGGGAGGGGGGGGGAGGGGGGGGGGGGGACGGGGGCAGGAGGGTGGGTGGGGGGGGGAGTGGGGGGGGGGGGGGGAGGGGGGGGGGGGGGGGAGGGATGAGGGGGGGGGGGGGGGGGGGGGGGGGGGTAGGTAGATGGAGCCTGACCAGGTGGGCATGGCCCGGTCCCTCCTCTCTGGGGCCCAGGACGGGGTCTGGAACCGGGGTAGAGATGACACCGGATGAGTCTCTCCTGTGTGTGGGCTGCCATCACGCCTCCCCAGTACCACCAGAAAGCACAACAGTCCGCCCCTGTAATTATTAGGACTATTCATCCCTGCGCAGTGACGCATGATAAGAAGAAAGGCGTTGTAAAAAATGTAATAAGAAAAACGCCTACTTTTGGGGGGCCTTGGTCGATTTTCCTGATGATTCATGCTGAACTGATGACACACCGAACGAAAAAAAGTTGTTAATTCACACGGAGAAAAGGGGGAAGGCTAAAGTGAAAAGGGCCAATCCTTGAAATACTTTGGTGAGCGTTGTGTGTTTGTGTGTTTGTTTGTAGGAGGAGAGGAGAAAGCAGCAGAAGGAGAGGCGGACAGAAAGAAAGAAGTATGGTTGAGGCTTCGAGGGAGAAGGTCAAGCAGGAGGAGGAACGGGAGTGTTCCACTCTAAACGTATGGCTGTTGTGTAGCTAGCTAGCTAGCGTGGGAAGCACTCAGTTGGTAATGAAGCTAACCAGGCTTTGCAACGATGACTCTGTTTTGTCAGCGGTCAGGTTGTCGTGCCTGAGACGATCACACAGGTGGAATGAGCCACTTTTCATCTCTGGCTGTGTGGGCCACGTCTCATGTCCAAATTAAAATGGGATTATGCTCATTTGCAATAAACAAGTTTGTTAAAGCTAGGGTAGACCCTTTATATTGGAAACATTTTTTGTCACGGTTGTTGAAATTCTCTTTCCATCCTGACAGCAATCAATAATTCAAATGCTCTGATTAAAAAACGATCAGGTGTATCTGTGGCTGGCCCAGGCTAGAATAAGCCTGTCTATAAACCTGAATAATTATTTCATTCGGCCCGATTGAAATGATTGGATGGCTTACCTGTCTGTCTATCCACCTACCAGGCTACCTTCGTGCCTATGCATGACAGGATTTCTTGACTTTCAAAATCTTGCTTACCCCGGCTGGTTCCTTCAAGTTAAAGTAAATCCATACATTACACACAGTACATCTATCACATAGGAGATTCCCACTTTTTCAAGTGTACCAAAAGTAAGAAAACTGCAAACAAGACAGTAAACTGCAATGTCTCCATCAATAGAAAGATGTCTTCTCAAAGCCACACGGTAGTTGTAGTTCAGAAGTATTCACTCACAAAAAGTATTTCTGCTTTGGTCCCTTTGTCCTTGAGCTATGAGTTTGAAGTTTGAATTTGTCGTGGAATTTATTGAATTTTGAACCGATTCCAGATTTTTCTTTCATATTACAGTTGACAACATAGAGTGAGATAATCTGCTATTTATTGTTTCTTTAACTGCCACTTCAGACAAACTCTCTGAGTAGTTAGGTAGTACTGAACTACTGCTTGCAATTCCTCAACGGATAACCGTTCAAAGGTGGAATTAACGCTGAAGCAATGCATTGTGGTTAATCCACACGGACACGTGACATCATCACATCAGTATGTATTCGGTGTTTTCGTTGAGCCTGTACTCTGCACTGTACTGTTTGGCACATCAATTACATTTATTTGTTTGTTTGCTTGTGAAAGGATCCTCATGACGAGATAAAACAAACGGTGACTAAATGTCAAAACAAATTCACTGAATTCAACGGCGTTCGATGAAAAGTGAGATTACGCCAAGATAAAAGGTGATCAATCGTACAATCAAATAAACACATACAGACACAAACACAATCAAAAGATAAACGATGAGCTGAAATCCCAGTTCACACCATGAAACTCTTTGAATTGGTTGAGCACTGTGCTATGTCATTATGGTCTGTGTTCGGATTCCGGAAATCTCCAAGCATATCAAAAAATGACAATCCTTGTTCCAGCTTCAGCTGGCTCCCACGGTAATGAGCATACACACACACACACACACACACACACACACCTCACATGCGGCCACACACACACACACACACACACACACACACATGCATGCACACATGCGCCCACACACACAACGGTCAGGGAACCTCGTTAGATTACCAGTAGTCTATTGGCCAGATTTGAGACTGGTGCTGTCAAATCTCGTCACACTCCCAAGTTTGTTTGGCTTAGTTTATAGTCAGTGGTATACTTATCCTTCATTCAACATTCAATGTTATGGAAAAACCCTTTCACTCTCAACACATTTATCTTAGTCAAAATGTTTTCTTCTTATTTTACACACATTGAGTAAATGAATAAGAGCTGCCTTGGCAACAGAAGACGATGTGAAATCGTTCGCTTCTGAATAATGGATATCTGCAGATGGATCCAATCATACCACCAACTGAATTATTGAAATGATAACAATATTTCTATGGATCGCTGAAACACAGCAAACATGAAGAAGAGGGGACAAAAAGGTGAGAAAGGGTGTGTAGTAGAGCAAGTCAATGCAACGCAATTCGATCAAGGTAATAATTTGACATTTAATTTTTGACCCCTTAGGGGCCACATGGAACGAAACCGTTGTCCAGGTGGGTTAGAAACCGACAACTCTTCAATAGTCTGCCAATTAAATATTCAACATGCGAGAAACGGCAGGCAGTATACGGGGTAGCGAAAAAAGTGAGTCTTGAGTCCACGACAGTGTGTGTGTGTGTGTGTGTGTGTGTGTGTGTGTGTGTGTGTGTGTGTGTGTGTGTGTGTGTGTGTGTGTGTGTGTGTGTGTGTGTGTGTGTGTGTGTGTGTGTGTGTGTGTGTGTGTGTGTGTGTGTGTGTGTGACGCTGCCGGTGGATTACAGAAAAGGAAGTGCGGCTCCGTGGTGTTATGGTGCCGTGACGCAGTGGACAAGCGCTCTGCGCAGAAGCCCGCGCGCTCTATAAAAACCGAGGGCGCGCGCCTCGGACGGGGACAGTTCCGTGGTGCTGAAAGCCTCCGCGCTCCGCTCTTCAACCCAAATGCAAACAACAAGCCCAAAACTTAACTAAACTAAAGGCATCACAGCACGAGACAAAATTGCGCCAGCATGCAGGTCGCAAGGGACGGGATGTATTGGAGACTTTTTCTATTTTCATTACTGCTTATGGAGAGTTCGGCCCAAGGACAGACGCAGTTCATTTGCACGTCCGTGCCCAAGGATATGGACATATGCGCGGCTACGGTGCACAACAGCGTGCCGGCGGGAGACGACCTAAAAACCACCGTGATGCAGCTGCGCGAAACGGTGCTGCAGCAAAAGGAGACCATCATCAACCAGAAGGAGACGATACGGGAACTGACGTCCAAGCTGGCGCGCTGCGAGAGCCAGAGCGGTGCTGAGCCCGGCGGGGACGCACGAGGCGGCAGGAGGAAAGACGCGGGGAGTAAGAACACCATGGGGGACCACGTGTCCCGTGGCCCGTCCGACACCCTGACGCAACTCTCGCAGACTTTACAGTCCCTCAAACAGAGGCTCGAGAACCTGGAGGTACACATGCTTACCCGCCAACCCGTTTAAACTATTAGGTTAAGTTGGAGTGTGATAAATAAGTATACGATACGACAACGACACCACATATAGGATCTGTATCTACCGGGTTGTTGGATCAGGCATATCCTGTTTGATACAGTTTTGACTCTAAAACTCAAACTCTGCCATTTAATGTCCCCGCATCGGCACTTTAAATGTACAGAGCTATAAATCACGGCCTTCTCTGTTTGGTTTGCGTTTAGTTTTAGTTGCCACATGATCCCTGGCGCGAGAGCCGGTTTTTTTGCGATCGTTAATCCCGCCATTATCTCCCATCGTCCTTCCCCGCGGATTATTTACGATCACCATAAATACGAGACGGGCACGCGTACCAACATCTGATGCGCCGTGCACGCTTAATTAAAAAAGAAGTGTCCCTCTCCTCGTTGCAGCAGTTCAGTCGGAGCAACAGCTCGGTGCAGGCGACCAGCCTGAAGGACCTGCTGCAGACCAAGATCGACGAGCTCGAGAAGCAAGTGCTGTCCCGCGTGAACAGCGTGGAGGAGGGGAAGCCGGCGCTGCTGCGCAACGAGACGGCGCAGCGGGGACGCGTGGAGACCACCCTCACGTCGATGCACCAGAGGATCACAGACCTGGAGAAAGGTGGGTGGGGGGAGGCTTCCCCCAGACTAAACGACTCAATAATAATATTAACACTAAATAAAACCCAGTCAACTTCTACACTTCAATTAAGCACCATAAGACTCGTATGAGAAAATAAATGAACGAATTTATAATCGGACGAATTTTGTGAGAAATAAAAAAAAGTGAATTAAATAGATAAATAGATACACACATTCAACTTGATCAGTTATGAAAGACACCGCCTGGTGTGTGAAACGATACATCGATAGTGAGTTCGCCCGTTTGCTCACCGGCATATGGGCTGGCGAAAAGGAAACGTTTGCAGTAGAATTTAAAATGGAGAATCGAAAAGCTGGGGGAAAAGCCGCGTATCCAAGTGGATCGCATACTGTAAGAGAATATCCACACACACACACACACACACACACACACACACACACACACACACACACACACACACACACACACACACACACACACACACACACACACACACACACAAACGCAAACACGCAAACGCACACACGCAGCGCCAGATTATTCAGGTTGCAGTGATCCGCGCTCGGGTGGGTTCGGGATGGAGGAGGAGTGCATTAACAGCGCGGATCCCCGGGAAGAAATAAAAACACATCTCATAAATTAAAACTATTCTCCAGGCAGCGCGGCGGGTTTTATATTCTGGAGAGTTTATACTCTAGTGCCAATAACATACACTGGATTGCACGCACCTGCACTCACGCTGCATTGTGTCACACAAATATCTCCTAAATCCGCATGCTTTATTATAATTTATAAATAGTCCAATCCGCTGATATCCCGTTGATATTCCGCAGTGGTGATGCTGAAAAGCGCGAGAGCTCCAGGGAATTCATTATCTTCAACTTGTCGTTGCAGGACAGAGAGAGAACCGGCCTCTGGACAAGTTCCAGCTCACCTTCCCGCTGCGGACGAACTACATGTACGCGAAGGTGAAGAAGAGTCTACCGGAGATGTACGCCTTCACGGTGTGCATGTGGCTCAAGTCCAACGCGTCCCCGGGCGTCGGTACGCCCTTCTCCTACGCGGTCCCGGGACAGGCTAACGAGCTGGTGCTGATAGAGTGGGGCAATAACCCCATGGAGCTGCTGGTCAACGACAAGGTAGGCCCTTTTCACGTTTGTTTGCTGACGTTCGACCACGGAACAACGTAATGTGCAGAGATTACGCAATAAGAGTAGGCCTTCCACATTGGACCAACTGCCGACGATTTACAGGGACACGCCCGGCGGGAGAGAGGCCCGGCCCGTGGCATAGGTGGTAGAGGCGAATGCCATCCATAGGGGCGCCTATGGATGGAATTAAATTGACTATTAAAGTGAACTATTAAATAGGCTCTATTTTCAGTGTTGCCGAATGCACTGGTTTCGTTAATATTTTTCGTATTTTGTGCAATACCTTGTTCATATTGTATTTATAATTCGTTTTACGTCACATATTTCTTTAATGCTCTTTTTGTTTTGTGGGGGATTTTGTTCCTAAAATACAGAAAATGTCAAAGGCAGTTTCCGTGTGAGTGTAATACAAACTCCCCAGAAAGCAGGGATTGAAGCGCTTAACACTTAAAACTGTACAGGTCGCCAAGTTACCCTTTCTTATCAACGACGGCAAGTGGCATCACATCTGCGTGACGTGGACGACTCGTGACGGCGTGTGGGAGGCGTTCCAGGACGGCGTCATGAGGGGGAGTGGCGAGAATCTGGCCCCGTATCATCCAATCAAACCACAGGGATTACTCATCCTGGGCCAAGAGCAGGTACTGCCGTTGTTTGATTTAATACCTTTCAATTGCATTCTGATTTAAGTACATATTTTCTATACAATTATTATTAAGGAATTTCTTGAAATTTTTTCTTGGCTACTTCTTCTTTAGTTTGTAACTTCCTCCATTTCACGTTTTACCTCCTCTGTTGAGAGACGTGATCGCCAAGGGAAATCTTTCAAACGCGACCCAGTCTTTGACGTGATTTATATTAAAAGCCCTCAAGCCACTTTTCCCTGATTCAATTCACTTTTTTCCTAACCCATGAGGCAAATGTGTGTGTGTGTGTGTGTGTGTGTGTGTGTGTGTGTGTGTGTGTGTGTGTGTGTGTGTGTGTGTGTGTGTGTGTGTGTGTGTGTGTGTGTGTGTGTGTGTGTGTGTGTGTGTGTGTGATGTGTAATGAAGTCGGCTCATTGGCTCTTTATCAAATTATTTAGTTTTCTCGATCAAAGGCCTCAGGAGGACTTTATAGTTGAACATGTAGATGAACACATGCCTGGCTGCCAAATCGCACCTCTATGCCGTTAGCCGCCCTGGCAACATTGTGAGTCTCTTCGCCGTCAGCCGTCCTGAGCGCAGCCCGACAGAAGTCGGCGAGAGTCACACGTTCGGCGACGTCTGGTGATCTTTACGGCGGGAAGACGATGTGTCTATTCGGACCTCTTATTCACCAACCTCCTGGGAACGTGTAGCAGGAACGCTGAAGCGACCGGACCCCCGCCAGCCCTGCCTGTGAGAGCGAAGAGCCCGTTAGCCATGGCGGGAGCCCCCCCCCCCCCCCCCCCTCTGTGGGCTAACACCGCTCACACAGAACCCTCCCCTGTAGGCGCACTGTAGCCTCGACGATGAATGTGTCCCTCCGACGGACTCACACCAGAGGCGTGTTCTATGGGGGGGGGGGGGGGGGGGGGGGGGGGGTTGACGTGATTGGCCACCCTGAGTGCCACCCCTTGTCCTATAAACACACTCCTTTTGTTTATTAAGGTAACTTTCCATCCACGTTTCCCCCCCCCCACAGGACACGTACGGCGGGGGCTTCGACGCCACCCAGGCGTTCGTGGGCGACCTGGCCAACTTCCACATGTGGGACCGCAAGCTGTCGGTGGGGGAGATCTACAACCTGTCCACCTGCAGCAGCAAGGCCCAGGTGGGCAACGTCTTCTCCTGGCTGGAGACCGGCCTGGACGTCTACGGAGGCGCGTCCAAGTGGACCTTCGAAGCGTGCCGCCAGCTGAACTGAACCGGAACCCCCCGACACGCACTCTCTTCTCCCTCTCTTGGGATCTGACAGGGGGGGGGGGGGGGGGGGCGGGGGGGGTTATCAGAGCCCCCGTTGTCATGGTTACCCACAGTTGAGCAGTTGGACCGGTTGAACAGTCGAAGTGGTGTCCGGATGTAACTTTATTTTTGGGGGGGGGGGGGGGGGGGGGGGGGGCGTGCGGGAGAGATGTCTGGTGATTGAAGGACACCTGACAGTAGCGTTTCTATTTTGGCTTTCGGACAGCGGGTTTTTTCGGGAAGTGGACTTTTTGGCACTCGGTGGGGCTTTGGCGTGAAGCGGTTCGGACCGGTCCCGAGTTCTCAATGTCAGGCCGCCGGTAACCGTCGGTGACCGTGGTACTCGGCCAGACGCAACGCCGACAGTGGTTCTGTGCCGTCATCCCAGATCTGGGTTGGAGGAGGACAACCTGCGCTCAGACAGCGCACAGCCGTTTCTCCTTCTTCTGTTTCTTCTTCTCCTCCTTCTTCTACTCCTCCTCCTCCTCCTCCTCCTCCTCCTCCTCCTGGGTCCTGGGTTATTTTGCCGTCCAGGCTGCCTAGGACATTTTCCCTGTGACATTTGACAGAGGGAACGGACCGTCCGTAGAATGTAGGTCGCCATGGAGAAAGAGAGAGGCGGACGGCTCTTGCTTTTCCATCGCTTCCAGTGATTCCGTGAGAGCGATGTATTGCCAACGTACAAAAGCCTACAAGAGTGCCTTTGGGCCGTGGACACAACTCTGCACATCCATCAACGTCTGCAGTCTCTTCTTGCCGTGCGTGTTTTGGTTTCATTTGTTTCCGTGACTGTGTGTGTTTTTTCTTTCTTTTTTCGATACGAGAAAAAAAGGAAAACGATAAATGGAGCGACCCAGCGGCTCGCAACACTTTGTAAAATAACTAAATAGAGTTGATTTAAAAGTAAGCTTGTTTCTTTGTTACCTGCAGGGGGGGGGGGGGGGGGGGCCAGTGTTTGTACTTAAGTAAGAGCGGGAAGTGCACAGGGGCTGCATGAAACACGCCATCCTGACTGGAACTCGGGGCCCGCTGGTCCCGGTTGCCGTGGTTACGGCGGCGGACTCACCGGGTCCCGTTTTTGTACTGTGTTGTTTCATGATCCACGCATGGCTGCACTGACACTTGGAGATTAAAAATGATCTAATTTTTATAATAAAATGGAAGAGTCCCATCGGTTTATGTGTGTTTCAGAAGAGAGTGGGGGAGGAGAAGTGGGGGAAGAGAGGGGGGGAGAGAGGGGGGAGAGAGGGGGAGAGAGAGAGGGGAAGAGAGGGGGGAAGAGAAGGGGGAGAGAGAGGGGGGAGAGAGGGGGGAGAGAGGGGGGAGAGAGGGGGAGAGACGGGGGAGAGAGGGGAAGAGAGGGGGGAGAGAGGGGGAGAGAGGGTAAGAGAGGGGGAGAGAGAGAGAGGAGAGAGGGAGAGAGAGGGGAAGAGAGGGGGGAGAGGGGAGAGGGGGAGAGAGGGGGAGAGAGAGAGGAGGAGAGAGAGAGAGGGGGAGAGAGGGGTGTGAGAGGGGGGAGAGAGGTGAGAGAGAGGGGGGAGAGAGAGGGGAAGAGAGAGAAGGGGGAGAGAGAGGGGAGAGAGAGTGTGAGAGAGAGGGGAGAGAGGGGGAGAGGGGGGAGAGAGGGGAGAGAGAGGGGAAGAGAGAGAAGGGGGAGAGAGGGGGAGAGAGAGAAAGGGGATGAGTGGTTGTGTTTGTGTGTGACTATTATAGGAAGAGAGAAACAGTGATTTTTGTATCTTTCTTTAGGTCTACATTACAATATGTGTGTGTGTGTGGGTTTGTGTGTGTGTGTGTGCGCACAAGAGTGCATGTGTGTGTGGGAGAGATAGATGCTGTACAGTCATGCTTGCATTGTTGTCTATTTCTGGGATTTGAACCCGTAACCCTGGTGGTCAGGATAGCTCAGAGAATACAATCAGTGAATCTCTCACACACACACACACACACACACACACACACACACACACACACACACACACACAGTACTACTTCTGGGTAGGATCATCTATCTTCTTCCTATTCCTCCAGGAATTCCTGACCTCCAGCGCGTCGTCATGGAGACGACGAGGAATTCTGGGTTATTACTGTTTAAAAGGTACAGGTACACTTACCTGTCAGCCTGTGCTGATAGGTCTCCATATCCTACTATAGATTATAATATCCCCATCCAGAAGACCAGATGTCATTGCGCTGAGAAACAGATTGAGGGCCAATGTGTAAAGCACCATAGAGTCTCCCCTGCGGCTGTTCAAAAAGTATTCAGCTGGTACCTCCTCTGCTAGCTTAACGGGCTAGCAGGCTACAATACAAATCAAGTCACCCCCGTTGACACCTTGCCTTCTCTCCATGTCTCACCCCAAGAGTTCAACCAAAGTCTCTCTCAACGCTCTGCATTAAGCATTAGGAGAGCGTAACGCTCAGGTCTGGCATGGCTGAACTTTGACCCCCGTTCTCCTGGATTCATTTAAGAAGCCGTAACCCAGAGTGGTTCTCAATGGGTGGTGTCAGGGCGACAGCGCGGGGTGCCGGGGAGGGGGGCCGGTGGTTTTTGGCAGAAGCACAGGGTGCTCTGGCGCCGGCTGGCTCTGTGGCTACAGGCCTGGGGGTGAATAAAAGAGTCCCACACAGCAGGGGGAGCTCCCTCCCACAGCACCAGGCTGTAACAGCCAGCCAGCCAGCCAGCAAGCCAGCCAGCCAGCAAGCCAGCAAACCAGACAGCCAGACAGCGAGCAAGCCAGCCAGCCAGCCAGCCAGCCAGAAAGCAAGCCAGCCAGCAAGCCAGCCAGCCAGCCAGAATGCCAGCCAGACAGCGAGCCAGCTAGGCACTAATAGCTGTATATGGCAGTATGTGGCTGCATGTACCTTTTTATCCATGGAATCACGGAACCATCCAGTCACCAAACAGTACATCAATAATCCAGCTACTGAAACCGATATCAAGCTAACCACCAAACCAGTCAACCATCCACAAAACCAATCAAACCACTAGGTTCACCAGATGGTGTATTTCTAGCTAGCCTAACAGCTACCAAACCAGTCACCAAATTAAATCAACCATCCGACCAACTAGCAAACAAGTCAGCATATCAGTGAGCTAACCACAAAACCACTCAGTCAGCAACCAAACCAGTCAACCATCCACCAAACCAGTCACCAAACCCGCCAGCCCTGGTGTTCACCACTTCACTGTACCCAAATGAGTTCTCCCAGTCCTGGAGTAGCTTCCAGTCTAGCAGATGTCACACGCTAACAAGCACTGAATTACCCCCCCCCCCCCCCCCCCCCCCCCCCCCCCCCCCCCCCCCCCCCCCCCCCCCCCCCCCCCAGGGAGAGTTAATTTTGGATCGTTTTGGAGCGCTCAGCTGTGATTGTTAATAATTCACATATTGTGGTCTTCCTTGCAGTATAAATCAATACACTACACACAGAAGATGTGTTCATTATTTTTAACAAGAATAGCCGTATTATATACCAGTATAAATCATTTGAACGTAGCGGTGTGTGATCTCATAGGGGGGGGGGGGGGTCAGGATAGTGTAGTGTTTGATTTGCCACACGAAGGATACCAGGTTTGATCCCCGATTACCGCTGCCCATCCTTGAACACGATGTCCTGAATTCCCAAATGACCAAACAGTAGTAGATAGTCCGAGGGGATTACAAAGCATGCTGGGAACAGGAGTCTATATTCCCCAGTGGGCCGCTACTGTACGCAGTCCAGATGGTTTCATCGCTGGGCTGAGGTGAGGCTGTCACCATGCCAACACCCCCTCCTGAAATGACATTTTAAAGTGTGCGCACGCGCCTGTGTGTGTGTGTGTTTGGTAGGTGTGTGTGTGTGTGTGTGTGTGTGTGTGATGTGTATAACCGAGAACTGCATGTTAGTGTATTATTTCCTTCAGTGATGGTTAGGATGGATCTTGACACATTTCAGTGTTTGTGCGTGCGTGCGTGTGTGCGTGTGTGCGTGCGTGCGTAAATGTGTTAAGAGGCAACAACAAATACCCAACAAACTCTCTTTCAGCGTGAAGCCTTTCAGAGTTCTGCGGTGTGGAGTTTCCTGATTAAGAGGCGTGTTGCATTAGCTACGCGCTAATCTAGGGAGCACGTCGTTACAAAACAACTCTCATCTCTTGAACAAGCCACGGTCAGGCATGGATTTGCGTATGAGGCGATGCAATGCATTCTTCACGCTGGCCATAATGAGACTTTGATACTGAGCTTTTGTTTGATCGCACAATGCATGATGGGAAAATGGAGAGATTATGAAAGAAGCTTTTACACAAGCTTCCAAGCAACGGGATAAACAAAACTGCACTCTCACACACACACGTGCAGACGCACACAAACTCACACACTCACACAAACGCTCTCCGCATGCACACACTTTATAAAAATAGGATTAAGGGATATATTTTCCAACAATTTGAAATGAGTCATAAGGAGAAGCTTTGTTTTCGAGAAGTAATGAATAAGATAACGTAAATTATAAGCTAAAGTAAGGTAAGATTAGCTAAGCAACAGCTAGGTTCTGCTCAGGGAAGGTTAGATCATGTAAGGAAAGGTTAGCTAAGATAAGGTTATATAAGGTTGGTTAAGGTAAGATTAGGTAATGTAAGGTAAGGTTAGCTACGGTAGGTTATATAATGTAAGGTAAGGTAAGCCAAGGTAAGGTTAGCTAAGGTAAGGTTATATAATGTAAGGTAAGGTAAGCCAAGGTAAGGTTAGCTAAGGTAAGGTTATATAATGTAAGGTAAGGTAAGCCAAGGTAATGTTAGCTAATGTAAGGTAAGGTTAGCTAAGGTAAGGTTATATAATGTAAGGTAAGGTAAGCCAAGGTAAGGTTAGCTAAGGTAAGGTTATATAATGTAAGGTAAGGTAAGCCAAGGTAAGGTAAGGTTAGCTACGGTAAGGTTATATCCTGTAAGGTAAGGTAAGCCAAGGTAAGGTTAGCTAAGGTAAGGTTATATAATGTAAGGTAAGGTAAGCCAAGGTAAGGTAAGGTTAGCTACGGTAAGGTTATATCATGTAAGGTAAGGTAAGCCAAGGTAAGGTTAGCTAATGTAAGGTAAGGTTAGCTAAGGTAAGGTTATATAATGTAAGGTAAGGTAAGCCAAGGTAAGGTTAGCTAAGGTAAGGTTATATAATGTAAGGTAAGCCAAGGTAACGGGGGGGGGGGGGGTAGGCTTCGGTTGGGGATTCTCCCCAGCCACAATTTGGAGTTGGGGGTATGTGGGAGTGTGTGTGGCTGATGGCTGGTTTAAGCAGTCTCACCTGGCCCGAGTCAGACAGATTGGACTCTGCGGCTGGGTGAGGCTGCACACCTGTTGCACTCAATGTGTACCGGTTGAGCCCGCCATCACCGCACACACTCAGGGAGAGTTCTCCTGCATGGCAACATGGAGCACCAGGTCATGTGTCATTATCAGCAAACCTTACAATAAACCGGCTTCAACACCACCAGCCTGCGTCCTTGTCTGGAGGAGCCCAGTTAAAGCCAGGCGCGTGGCCTTGTCCCTGCTACACTGCTGCACCTCCATGGCTGAGATAATCATGTCACCTCCCATGGTTCTCCCTGTCTCTCAGTGATAAGCCCGGGGGCCTGGGGGGCCGGGGGGCCTGGCGGGCCCCTGGGAGACCGAGCTGGACAGACGAGGAGCTCAGACATACCACAGGCTGTGAAGTGGTTGTGTGCAAGTTATTTGGTTCAGCTAAAGTCTAGTTAGCCCCATTGTTTCTCCTTTTTGGGCAAAAACGAACTGAGAATTGGACGCATTTACAAACTTCTAGTTCACGTAAAGTAGGGCTCTTAGTTCATAACATGGACTTGCACTTGGAGGAGTAAGACATGAGGGAGGTAGAATGGAGGGAGGGGTGGGAGGGAGGCATGGAAGGAGGGGAGGGAGGGAGGGAGGGGAGTAAAACCTTTGGAATGGCGTGAAAGTCATCCACTACATTACTAATCAAGCATCATGGCCTCAACATCATGCTAAAGTACAATACTCTAGTAGACAGTAGCTAGTGGATTATTCTGGACTTCTGGCAGAGAGTCAGAGGGTCAGGAGGATTAGTCTGGACCCCTGAGCTCCCATCATGCTGTTTGCTCTCTGTTAGCGCACAGCTTCACACACAGAAGCTAACAGCTGTCAGCTAACAGCTAACAGTGCCACAGCCCTCTCCCTGCACCGCTGCTAATGAGCAGGAAGCCACCAGCGGTGTGTGTGT
>JACYXH010000263.1:930000-1030666 GCA_026745465.1 Lota lota | reverse complement strand
GTCCAAAATAGATCAATTAAATTAAATAAAAAACGAATTCAGTATGGGTACTGAATTTCTTTTTTAGTGCTTATTCTAACCCTAACCCTACAGGCTCCAAGTAGTTCAAAATAATTACTCCCATTGTCCTACGAACTTCCGTTCTCTAGATACAGAACTGGCCAGGTTGTCTAATGGAGTTTTTAATCCCTGTACCCTAACCCTTACCCTTACCCTAACCCTAATTGATTTACTATCAAACCCTGTTAAGTTGTAACGGCAGCATTAGTTTTTGTTTAATTTAAGAGGCGTGTCCCTGTGCTCTTCTGACTTTTATACCTAACCTAACCCTAACCCTAATCAAATAAACCCAAAGCATATCAAATTATATCTTATAAATAAAATAAATAAAAATAAAACTTTCTACCAAACCAACATTTTACATAAACACAAATCAAATTACATCTTCAGGCTCCAAGGAGTATAAAAAATTACCCCCATTGTCCTGTGAACTTCCGCTCTCGAGATGCAGAATTAGACAGGGTGTCCAATGGAGTTTTTCTCCCTGTACCCTAACCCTTACCCTAATACCAAACCCCAGAACCAAAAACCAAACCCTAAAACCTAACCCTAACCCCAGGCCTACCCTAACCCCAGGCCTACCCTAACCCCAACATTAACCTAACCCTAACCCTAACCCCAACACTAACCCTAACCCAGCACTAACCTAACCCCAGGCCTACCATAACAATGATGACCATGCAGCCAGTCAGAGTTCTGCGGAGGCGCTGGGTTTCAGGAAAGTAAGGTTCCTCTGCTCCGGTCACAGGGTTCCTGGTCGTCATGGGAGCCATTGCAGTGAACTCTGGCCGTGGACGCTCCTAAAACACGTTAGTACATCCTTCAAATTAAAGGTACATACTACCTTCAAAATAAAGTAACAAATACATCTTCAAAGTAGAGATGCAAATAGTAAGTACAAAAACACGAAAGTATATATTGCACGATATTTGTAATAGGTAGGATAAGGTTTATATTGTATTATATATAATAGGTAGGATAAGGAATATATTTCATGATATATAATAGGTAGGATAAGGTTTATATTGTATTACATATGAAAGGTAGGATAAGGTTTATATTGCATGGTATATAATAGGTAGGATAAGGTTTATATTGCATGATATATAAAAGGTAGGATAAGGTTTATATTATATATAATAGGTAGGATAAGGTTTATATTGCATGATATATCATAGGTAGGATAAGGTTTATATTGCATGGTATATAATAGGTAGGATAAGGTTTATATTGCATGATATATAAAAGGTAGGATAAGGTTTATATTGCATGGTATATAATAGGTAGGATAAGGTTTATATTGTATTATATATAATAGGTAGGATAAGGTTTATATTGCATGATATATAATAGGTAGGATAAGGTTTATATTGCATGGTATATTATAGGTAGGATAAGGTTTATATTGTATTATATATAATAGGTAGGATAAGGTTTATATTGCATGATATATAATAGGTAGGATAAAGTTTATATTGCATGGTATATAATAGGTAGGATAAGGTTTATATTGCATGGTATATAATAGGTAGGATAAGGTTTATATCTCATGATATATAATAGGTAGGATAAGGTTTATATTGTATTATATATAATAGGTAGGATAAGGTTTATATTGTATTATATATAATAGGTAGGATAAGGTTTATATTGCATGATATATAATAGGTAGGATAAGGTTTATATTGTATTATATATAATAGGTAGGATAAGGAATATATTTCATGATATATAATAGGTAGGATAAGGTTTATATTGTATTATATATAAAAGGTAGGATAAGGTTTATATTGCATGGTATATAATACGTAGGATAAGGTTTATATTGCATGATATATAAATGTCACGCCCTGGCTCTAGGGACTCTTTTATGTTGAGCCAGGGTGTGTAGAGTCTATGTTTTGTGCTCTTTGTTTTCCATTCTAGGTCTTATATTTCTATGTTGGCCAGAGTGGTTCCCAATCAGAGGAAACAAGTGTCAGCTGTTGCTGGTTGTCTCTGATTGGGAACCATATTTAAACAGTCTGTTTCCCTCAGTGTTTGTGGGATCTTGTTCCAGGTTGTAGTAGGTTTTGTTTGCCTAAGGACGTCACGTATTGTTTGTTGTTTTGTTTCGTGTTGGAATAAGTAAAATAAAAGTGTTCGCATTCAACGCTGCGCATTGGTCCTCTGTTCTTGACGATTGTGACAATAAAAGGTAGGATAAGGTTTATATTATATATAATAGGTAGGATAAGGTTTATATTGCATGATGTGTAATAGGTAGGATAAGGTTTATATTGCATGGTATATAATAGGTAGGATAAGGTTTATATTGCATGATATATAATAGGTAGGATAAGGTTTGTATTGTATTATATATAATTGGTAGGATAAGGTTTATATTGCATGATATATAATAGGTAGGATAAGGTTTATATTGTATTATATATAATTGGTAGGATAAGGTTTATATTGCATGATATATAATAGGTAGGATAAGGTTTATATCTCATGGTATATAATAGGTAGGATAAGGTTTATATCTCATGATATATAATAGGTAGGATAAGGTTTATATTGCATGATATATAATAGGTAGGATAAGGTTTATATCTCATGGTATATAATAGGTAGGATAAGGTTTATATTGCATGATATATAATAGGTAGGATAAGGTTTGTATTGTATTATATATAATTGGTAGGATAAGGTTTATATTGCATGATATATAATAGGTAGGATAAGGTTTGTATTGTATTATATATAATAGGTAGGATAAGGTTTATATTGCATGGTATATAATAGGTAGGATAAGGTTTGTATTGTATTATATATAATTGGTAGGATAAGGTTTATATTGCATGATATATAATAGGTAGGATAAGGTTTATATCTCATGGTATATAATAGGTAGGATAAGGTTTATATCTCATGATATATAATAGGTAGGATAAGGTTTATATTGCATGATATATAATAGGTAGGATAAGGTTTATATTGCATGATATATAATAGGTAGGATAAGGTTTATATTGCATGGTATATAATAGGTAGGATAAGGTTTATATTGTATATAATAGGTAGGATAAGGTTTATATTGCATGGTATATAATAGGTAGGATAAGGTTTATATTGCATGGTATATAATAGGTAGGATAAGGTTTATATTATATATAATAGGTAGGATAAGGTTTATATTGCATGGTATATAATAGGTAGGATAAGGTTTATATTGCATGGTATATAATAGGTAGGATAAGGTTTATATTATATATAATAGGTAGGATAAGGTTTATATTGCATGGTATATAATAGGTAGGATAAGGTTTATATTGCATGGTATATAATAGGTAGGATAAGGTTTATATTGCATGGTATATAATAGGTAGGATAAGGTTTATATTGCATGGTATATAATAGGTAGGATAAGGTTTATATTGCATGGTATATAATAGGTAGGATAAGGTTTATATTGCATGGTATATAATAGGTAGGATAAGGTTTATATTGCATGGTATATAATAGGTAGGATAAGCCATACCTCCACCTCCTGATACTGGGAACAGTCCCAACGGTGCGTCAGGCCACTGCAGCTTCTCTTCCAGAACTCAAGGAAGGTGACAGACCAGAGGGCCATGAACACACTGAAGAACACTGTTCCTCCGTTGTCAAACAGGAGACCTACCTATAGATAATATACATTCATATACATTCATACTAGTATACACACTGAAGAACACTGTTCCTCCGTTGTCAAACAGGAGACCTACCTATAGATAATATACATTCATATACATTCATACTAGTATACACACTGAAGAACAGACACAGTACCTTGAAGGTGAGACAGATGCTAGACAGACAGACAGTACCTTGAAGGTGAGACAGAGGCTAGACAGACAGACAGTACCTTGAAGGTGAGACAGATGCTAGACAGACAGACAGTACCTTGAAGGTGAGACAGATGCTAGACAGACAGACAGTACCTTGAAGGTGAGACAGATGCTAGACAGACAGACAGTACCTTGAAGGTGAGACAGATGCTAGACAGACAGACAGTACCTTGAAGGTGAGACAGACAGACAGTACCTTGAAGGTGAGACAGATGCTAGACAGACAGACAGTACCTTGAAGGTGAGACAGATGCTAGACAGGTTCCAGTGGGAGCAGATGTTACAGAGAGGACACATGATGATGTCACTGTGACACAGCTCCTTGCTGCACACACACACGCACACACACACGCACACGCACACGCACGCACACAAAGTATGTGTTTTAGTCCCAGCCAATCATTATTCTTAAATTCAAATCCGGATTTGATCAACATGTTATTGTTGTAACACTGATGTCCTCATTCCTCAAATAAACATGTTTATTGACAATAAACCTAATGAAATAAACATTGTAGTGAGTCTGAACGTAATCAAAACTACAGACACACACACACAAAGACGCACACACAAAGACACACACACACACACACACTCACGCTGGGATGTCTGTGTTGATGAGCCAGAATCCGAACAGGAAGACGACCGTTCCGACCACGGCTGCAGGCAGCAGCCAGCCCGTGTAGAACCCTGCAGGGACACACAGACCAGTGCTAACCCTAATGCTACATGCTATCTGGGCTAGAGCCCTGCAGGGACACACAGACCAGTGCTAACCCTAATGCTACATGCTATCTGGGCTAGAACCCTGCAGGGACACACAGACCAGTGCTAAGCCTAATGCTACATGCTATCTGGGCTAGAGCCCTGCAGGGACACACAGACCAGTGCTAACCCTAATGCTACATGCTATCTGGGCTAGAGCCCTGCAGGGACACACAGACCAGTGCTAAGCCTAATGCTACATGCTATCTGGGCTAGAGCCCTGCAGGGACACACAGACCAGTGCTAACCCTAATGCTACATGCTATCTGGGCTAGAGCCCTGCAGGGACACACAGACCAGTGCTAACCCTAATGCTACATGCTATCTGGGCTAGAGCCCTGCAGGGACACACAGACCAGTGCTAACCCTAATGCTACATGCTATCTGGGCTAGAGCCCTGCAGGGACACACAGACCAGTGCTAAGCCTAATGCTACATGCTATCTGGGCTAGAGCCCTGCAGGGACACACAGACCAGTGCT
Source organism: Lota lota (assembly GCA_026745465.1). Lineage (NCBI taxonomy): Eukaryota > Metazoa > Chordata > Actinopteri > Gadiformes > Lotidae > Lota > Lota lota. The sequence continues at coordinate 1,025,485 of JACYXH010000263.1, read as the reverse complement.
AACCCTAATGCTACATGCTATCTGGGCTAGAGCCCTGCAGGGACACACAGACCAGTGCTAAGCCTAATGCTACATGCTATCTGGGCTAGAACCCTGCAGGGACACACAGACCAGTGCTAAGCCTAATGCTACATGCTATCTGGGCTAGAACCCTGCAGGGACACACAGACCAGTGCTAAGCCTAATGCTACATGCTATCTGGGCTAGAACCCTGCAGGGACACACAGACCAGTGCTAAGCCTAATGCTACATGCTATCTGGGCTAGAACGCTGCATGGACACACAGACCAGTGCTAACCCTAATGCTACATGCTATCTGGGCTAGAACCCTGCAGGGACAGATGGATCATCACTACATGCTAATGCTTCAGCCTAAATGCCTATATTACATGCTATATGCTACAGGCTATATGCTACAGGCTATGGCTTACATGCTACAGGCTACACACTAATTCTACAGGCTAATGCTACATGCTGTCTGTGCTAAAAACTTGGAGAGAGAGAGTCTGCTCGGTCTAGTGCTACACTCTTTTCTAGCTCTATATTATGTAAGGTAGGCTAGCGGGTTATGCTATACTCTACTAGCGGGCAATGCTAATGTTTCTAGCTGAACATTTCCATGGTTACCCAGCCAGGCAAAGTAGAGGGCGATCTTCTCTCCGAAGTAGTCCCTGATGTGGTCCAGCGGCTGGTAGCGATACCAGCTGCCCCAGCGTGCCCAGTACTGGAACAGAACCTGTCTTACACTCAGCCTGTCTGATGACACCCACCCTGGGACCTCATAGGAACCCTGAAGGGAGGAGGGAGCAGTTAGCCACCAAGGCAGACAGACTCGTAGACAGGTAGACAGACAGACAAACAGACAGTCAGACAGACAGGTAGGTAGGTAGACATCTACCTCGTGTAGGGGGTATGCAGCAGAGAACACCTCTTCAGAAAGCAATCGGTCGACGCCCACCTCTCCTCTCGTCACGTCACCGTACGGAGTCCTGGCCAAGATCTCATAGAGCTGGTGGACACAACACTACTGGTAAGCTACGTCCTTAACATACTGGTTGATTACATACTGGTCCTAACTTACTGGTACTTAACGTACTGGTCCTTAACAAGCTGGTACTTCACTCACTGGTCCTTAACATACTGGTTCTTCGCTTACTAGTCCTTAACGTACTGGTCCATTACGTACTGGTCCTTAACAAACTGGCTCTTCACTTACTGGTCCTTCACTCACTGGTCCTTCACTTACTGGACCATTACATACTGGTCCTTAACATACTGGTCCTTCACTTACTAGTCCTTAACGTACTGGTCCATTACGTACTGGTCCTTAACAAACTGGTCCTTAACAAACTGGTTCTTCACGTACTGGTCCTTAACATACTGGTCCTTCACTTACTAGTCCTTAACGTACTGGTACTTAACAAACTGGTCCTTAACAAACTGGTTCTTCACGTACTGGTCCTTAACATACTGGTCCTTCACTTACTAGTCCTTAACGTACTGGTACTTAACATACTGGCCCTTAACAAACTGGTTCTTCACTTACTGGTCCTTAACTTACTGGTCCTTCACTTACTGGTCCATTTCGTACTGGTCCTTAACATACTGGTCCTTAACATACTGGTCCTTAACTTACTGGTACTTAATGTAGTGGTACTTAACGTACTTATCATTCACTTACTGGTCCTTCACTTACTGGTACTTAACGTACTGGTCCCTAACATCCCTAACATAATGGACCAGTAAGTTAAGGATATTCTAGTGGACTTACTGGTCCATTATGTACTGGTCCTTAACATACTGGTCCTTAACTTACTGGTCCTTAACTTACTGGTACTTCTCTTACTGGTCCTTAACGTACTGGTCCTTAACATACTGGTCCTAAACGTACTGGTCCTTCACTTACTGGTCCTGAACTTACTGGTCCTGAACTTACTGGTCCTTAACGTACTAGTCCATTACGTACTGGTCCTTAACGTACTGGTCCATTACGTACTGGTCCTTAACTTACTGGTACTCAAGGTACTGGTCCATTATATACTGGTCCTGAATGTGCTGGTCTTAAACTTACTGGTTCTTAATGTACTCGTCCATAACGTACTGGTCCTTAACTTACTAGGTCCTTAATGTACTGGTGCTTAACTTACTGGTCCTTAATATACTGGTCCATTATGTACTGGTGCTTAACGTACTGGTCTTTCACTTACTGGTCCTTAACGTACTGGTGCTTACCTTACTTTTTCCTTAACTTGGTTTTCCTCAACTTACTGGTCCTTGGTCCTTAACTTACTAGTTACTTAACCTACTGGGTCTCTACTAGTATACTAGGTCTTTACTAGTATCACTACCCAAATACTGAGTATCTGCTAGAATACTGGGTCCCTACTACTAGTGTACTTGGTCTCTACTAGTATACTGGGTCTCTACTAGATTTATACTGGGTCTCTACTTATATACATGATTACTACCAGTACTACAAGTATGCTAGGTCACTAATTGTGTACTGGATTACTACTACTACTACTACAAATATACTAGGTCACTTCTAGTAAAGTGGGTTACTACTAATACTACTACAAGTATACTAGGTCACTTCTAGTATACTGGGCTACTACTACTACTACTACAAGTATACTAGGTCACTTCTAGTATACTGGGCTACTACTACTACTACTACAAGTATACTAGGTCACTTCTTGTATACTGGGCTACTACTATTACTACTACAAGTATACTAGGTCACTTCTTGTATACTGGGCTACCTACCAGCTGGTGTCTCTGTGTCGTCTTAAAGAACGTCTCCTTGTTATCACTGTCCAGGAACCTGTGGGCAAGGCATCTCTATCAGTAGGTTGTAACAGAAGATCTGTGGATGAAATCCACTGAAAGTGGTTAAAGTTAGGACCAGTGTTTGCTTTTAGGGCCCCAGGAGGACCTCGGTGTGGACCGGCTCCAAGACGGCCCTCAGGCTCCTGAGGGCCCCAGGGTCTTCGGGATTCAGGTTCCCAAAACACAACCTCGGGTAACAGATGGTAACAGAGCTTGCAGATGGTTTCACTAGGGCCCACGGGCCAGTCAGGCCTCAGAGGCTCCTAGGGTTGGGGGTGCAAACCCCAGGATCACTCATCTTAAAAGAAGCTTTTATGGTAGAAGAGGATTTGATATTATTCTTTGTGTTGGGTTTAAGTTAGGGTTAGCTCAGGATTCGTTTAAGTTAGCATAGGGGCTAGTTAAAGGGAGGATGAGAGAGCTAGGGTTAGTGAAGGTCAGGGTAAGGGGTGGTCTACCTGTCCAGTTTAGTGGTCCTAAAGGGGCAGGTGTAGAAGTCTGGAGGGGGATTAGGGACGTGCTGACTCATCAGGTTTGGGATGGAGAGCCTCTCCAGAATCTTCTCTGACCAGTTGTAGTTTGGTGTTTGAACCACCTGGGCCATGAAACACAGTGTTAGCATGCTAGCAAGTTCATTCTATCACAGGGTTATCAGTGAGTTATCAATCAATAACCAATAGTCACACAATACTTCCAGAGAAGAGACAGGAAGACGTTAAGGTAAGGGTTAGGACAGTACATGTATTGTTAGTGGTTAGGTTAGGGTCAGAGGTTAGTGTTAGTGGTTAGGTTTAGGTTAGAGGCTAGTGTTAGTGGTTAGGAAAGGTTTAGATGTTAGTGTTCGGGGTTAGTGTTAGTGGTTAGTGTGAGGGTTAGTGTGAGGGTTAGTGTGAGGGTTAGTGTGAGGGTTAGTGTGAGTGGTTAGTGTGAGGGTTAGTGTGAGTGGTTAGTGTGAGTGGTTAGTGTTAGGGTTAGGGTTAGTGTGAGGGTTAGTGTGAGGGTTAGTGTGAGATGTTAGGGTTAGTGTGAGTGGTTAGTGTGAGAGGTTAGGGTTAGTGTGAGGGTTAGTGTGAGGGTTAGTGTGAGAGGTCAGGGTTAGTGTGAGGGTTAGTGTGAGAGGTTAGGGTTAGTGTGAGGGTTAGTGTGAGTGGTTAGTGTGAGGGTTAGTGTGAGTGGTTAGTGTGAGGGTTAGTGTGAGGGTTAGTGTGAGTGGTTAGTGTGAGGGTTAGTGTGAGGGTTAGTGTGAGAGGTTAGGGTTAGTGTGAGTGGTTAGTGTGAGAGGTTAGGGTTAGTGTGAGGGTTACTGTGAGGGTTAGTGTGAGTGGTTAGTGTGAGAGGTTAGGGTTAGTGTGAGGGTTAGTGTGAGTGGTTAGTGTGAGAGGTTAGTGTGAGGGTTAGTGTGAGGGTTAGTGTGAGGGTTAGTGTGAGAGGTTAGGGTTAGTGTGAGGGTTAGTGTGAGGGTTAGTGTGAGTGGTTAGTGTGAGGGTTAGTGTGAGGGTTAGTGTGAGGGTTAGTGTGAGGGTTAGTGTGAGGGTTAGTGTTAGTCTTAGGGTTAGTGTGGGGTTAGGGTTAGTGTGAGGGTTAGTGTGAGGGTTAGTGTGAGAGGTTAGGGTTAGTGTGAGGGTTAGTGTGAGGGTTAGTGTGAGGGTTAGTGTGAGGGTTAGTGTGAGGGTTAGTGTGAGAGGTTAGGGTTAGTGTGAGGGTTAGTGTGAGGGTTAGTGTGAGTGGTTAGTGTGAGGGTTAGTGTGAGGGTTAGTGTGAGGGTTAGTGTGAGGGTTAGTGTGGGGTTAGGGTTAGTGTGAGGGTTAGTGTGAGAGGTTAGGGTTAGTGTGAGGGTTAGTGTGAGGGTTAGTGTGAGTGGTTAGTGTGAGGGTTAGTGTGAGGGTTAGTGTGAGGGTTAGTGTTAGTCTTAGGGTTAGTGTGGGGTTTGGGTTAGTGTGAGGGTTAGTGTGAGGGTTAGGGTTAGGGTTAGTGGGGGGTACCTGTAGTGGTGCTCTGAGGCTGAGCTCCTCTGCATAGTAACAGAGGACCCTCCACGGGGCATTGAGAAGAACATAACACACCTTCCTCTTCAGCTGGAGCCTCTCTCTCTACACACACAAACCCACACACACACAAACACCCGCACACACACAAACCCACACACACACAAACACACATATACACAAACACACACACACACACATGCACACACACACACACAAACCCACACACACACTCACACAAGCACACACACAAACCCACACACACACAAACACACATATACACAAACACACACACACACACATGCACACACACACACACAAACCCACACACACACTCACACAAGCACACACATACGCTCACATGCACACCCACACACACACCAACCCACACCCAAACCCCCCCCACAAACGCACACATGCTCACACACAAACACACACATACACACACATAAACTCACACGCACACACATACACACACACATACATACACACACAAACACACACATACAAATACGCAAACACACATAAATGCGGACGCACGTACAAAAGCACACATACACACACACCAACACACACACAAATACACACACATATACACACACGCACTCACACACACACACACACACATATACACACAAACACATAGATAGGATAGGACAGCAATTAGACAGACAGACAGGTAGACAGACAGTTCCTCAGACAGATAGACCGGCAGACAGACAGACATGTACCTGCTCTAGTAGTAGTCCTGCGTCTCTGAGTCTGGAAAGAAACTCCTCCCTCTTTATGATGTGGGCGGGGCCAGAGGATGACATGCCCCTCTCTTCTTTCTGTCCAATCAAACTCTCCTCCCACACCAACACAAAGTCTACCAGCACAGATAGTCAGGAAGACATTCAGACGGACATACACACAAACAGACAGACTGATAGAATGCAGTCAACCCTAAAGCTAATATTGATTTGATAATGAATATAAGCTAAAGCTAATATTGACACAGCAACTAGGAGGGAAACTGTTGAATGTTGTTAAATGTCAACTTGTTCCCTCCTCATGAGGAGACAGAATCTTAACCTTTACTCACATGAGTCATGTTCTTATTTGCTCCCTTGCTCCCACATTCCCTATTCCTTATATAGGGAACCCTAGAACACTAAGGAGTATTGGTCATATTAATAAGCCCACACATTTACCCTGTGACGATTCTCACACATTGTAGAGTCTGAAAGCAGACAAGCTCACATTCACTTTCTTTCGCTTCATATTGTAATTCTCAACCACGGATCTGACCTTCTGCTAAAACCTACTGCTGGTTCACTGATAGAGATGCTTTGCCCATAGGTTCCTGGACAGTTCATGTCACTTCATATGGTAATTGGCAAACATGAATTTGCCCAGCAGTAGTTAAATGTAAAGAATGTTTCAAATAAACACTGTGTAGACTGGCCACTGTGGAAATACACTTATTGAAATCCTCTTCCTAAATCTGTATTCACTCACGCAAATAAGATTTCTACACTAGAATATCTCTGCAGCATGTCCGCCCCCTGCAGTTTCTGCTTTCTGACCCAGGTTCTGTGCCGTCTCCTCCCAGAAATTCTGCTATAACATAGTAGGACTGGTGGATCAGAGGTTCTGCTGTAACACAGTAGGACTGCTGGATCAGAGGTTCTGCTGTAACACAGTAGGACTGCTGGATCAGAAGTTCTGCTATAACATAGTAGGACTGCTGGACCAGAAGTTCTGCTATAACATAGTAGGACTGCTGGACCAGAAGTTCTGCTGTAACACAGTAGGACTGCTGGATCAGAAGTTCTGCTGTAACGCAGTAGGACTGCTGGATCAGAAGTTCTGCTATTACATGGTAGGCCTGCTGGTCCCAGATTACCCTGTTACAGCTAATTTAGCATAAATAACATGTGTGTGCCTGATCTCTATTGGATGAATTGGATGACAATGAAAACCGCTCTGCATCATGAGATATGGTGCGGAAATGAGCTCTTGTAGTGCACTATATAGGGAACCAGATTTGTACACTCAAATTTCAGACAATGCTACAAAATGGTGACACCCTTAATAATGCAAATTGTACTAAACAAGGTGACCACCAGGTAGGAAACAAGTGGACCACCGGGTAGGAAACAAGGTGACCACCAGGTAGGAAACAAGTGGACCACCGGGTAGGAAACAAGTGGACCACCGGGTAGGAAACAAGTGGACCACCGGGTAGGAAACAAGGTGACCACCAGGTAGGAAACAAGTGGACCACCGGGTAGGAAACAAGTGGACCACCGGGTAGGAAACAAGGTGACCACCGGGTAAGAAACAAGGTGACCACCGGGTAGGAAACAAGTGGACCACCGGGTAGGAAACCACCGGGTAGGAAACAAGTGGACCACCGGGTAGGAAACAAGTGGACCACCGGGTAGGAAACAAGTGGACCACCGGGTAGGAAACAAGTGGACCACCGGGTAGGAAACAAGTGGACCACCGGGTAGGAAACAAGGTGACCACCGGGTAGGAAACAAGTGGACCACCGGGTAGGAAACAAGGTGACCACCGGGTAAGGAACAAGTGGAGCACTATGTAGAGAACAAGTGGACCACTTCGGACCCAGTAAGTACTAACCTACTAACCTACTAACCTACCCAGTAAGTACTAACCCTAACCCTGTACTCACCCACATGAGTCAAGCCGTCCTGGAACACGTTTGGGTTGCCTTCCGGGCCCAGAGGGTTCTGAGAAGTTAATAATCCATGATCAGAACACATCCTTATCAATTACTAGTTCAACTACTAGTTCAACTACTAGTTCAACTACTAGTTCAACTACTAGTTCAACTAGTGATGTCATCGGTCAGATTTGGGTAACACAAATACGGGACCAATGACTTCAATGGTCGCACTTTTTCAGAGTGCAATGTTTTCACAACGTGCGTATGAAGCCGTGCACTCTTATCTTAGAAAATAGGGTTGTGTTCCCCTTTAAGGGTGTTCTAGGAGATGTTCAATTTCCCCTTTAAGGGTGTTCTAGGAGATGTTAACGTTCCCCTTTAAGGGTGTTCTAGGAGATGTTAACGTTCCCCTTTAAGGGTATTCTAATGAGATGTTAACGTTCCCCTTTAAGGGTGTTCTAGGAGATGTTAACGTTCCCCTTTAAGGGTGTTCTAGGAGATGTTAACGTTCCCCTTTAAGGGTATTCTAATGAGATGTTAACGTTCCCCTTTAAGGGTGTTCTAGGAGATGTTAACGTTCCCCTTTAAGGGTATTCTAATGAGATGTTAATCAGTAAAGCAGCTCTGGTCAGCTCCTCTGTCGTCTCCTCAGCGTCAACAAGACTCTGATTACTGAGGGAGGGGCTTCCTGCTTCACCGCCTCAGACCGGACACACCTGTCATCACCTCTCTCTCTCTTTCTCTCTCTCTCTCTCTCTCTCTCTTTCTCTCTCTCTCTCTTCATCTCTCTCTTTCTCTCTCCCTCTCTCTTCATGTCTCTCCCTCTCTCTTCATCTCTCTTTTTCTCTCTCCCTCTCTCTCTCTCTCTTTTTCTCTCTCCCTCTCTCTTCATCTCTCTCTTTTGTTCTCCCTCTCTCTTCATCTCTCTTTCTCTCTCCCTCTCTCTTCATCTCTCTCTTTCTCTCTCCCTCTCTCTTCATCTCTCTCCCTCTCTCTTCATCTCTCTCTTTTGCTCTCCCTCTCTCTTCATCTCTCTCTTTTTCTCTCTCCCTCTCTCTTCATCTCTCTCTTTCTCTCTCCCTCTCTCTTCATCTCTCTCTTTCTCTCTCCCTCTCTCTTCATCTCTCTCCCTCTCTCTTCATCTCTCTCTTTCTCTCCCCCTCTCTCTTCAACTCTCTCCCTCTCTCTTCATCTCTCTCTTTTGCTCTCCCTCTCTCTTCATCTCTCTCCCTCTCTCTTCATCTCTCTCTTTTGCTCTCCCTCTCTCTTCATCTCTCTCTTTCTCTCCCCCTCTCTCTTCATCTCTCTCCCTCTCTCTCTTTTGCTCTCCCTCTCTCTTCATCTCTCTCTTTTTCTCTCTCCCTCTCTCTTCATCTCTCTCTTTCTCTCTCCCTCTCTCTTCATCTCTCTCTTTTGCTCTCCCTCTCTCTTCATCTCTCTCCCTCCCTCTTCATCTCTCTCTTTTTCTCTCTCCCTCTCTCTTCATCTCTCTCTTTCTCTCTCCCTCTCTCTTCAACTCTCTCTTTTGCTCTGCAAGATTTTCTCTCTTGTTCTCAAAGACTCTAACACACACACAAGCACACGCACACACAGACACAGTGATGGTACCTGTACGTCCATGCTTCCATATCGATGGTCTGTCTTGGTCGTCATGGCAACGAGGGTAGTGTGGTCCTCTTTGCTCCGGCTCATCTACAAACAACAACAACACTACTAATAATCATATTTATAACAACAATCCCAGTAATCATAGCAATCCTAATGATAGTGATAATGACATTACTGTGCTGAGTCCAGGTTGTAGTCACCAGGCTGCAGCTGTAGTTGAAGTATGGTAGTTATATAAGTTGTAGTCTTTGTATTAATATCATTGTAGTTGTCTGGTAGTATTGAGGTATCTAGTAGTTCTTGTAGCAGTTCTAGTAGTCCTAGTCGTTTTTTAAGTGTTTGTAGTAGTATCGTTGTTTGAGTGGTATCGCAGTATTTGCAGCTGTGGTAGTTCTAGTTCCTCTAGTTGTAGTAGTATTGTAGTTTGTAGCTCAGAGGCAGCTTACTCTAGACTGAACAGAAACATGCGCAAACAACAGAATAAGAAGCACGGGGCATGTCCACACACACAAGAGGGGTGTGGCCACACACACAAGAAGGGTGTGGCCACACACACAAGAGGGGTGTGGCCACACACACAAGAGCGGTGTGGCCACAAATCAGAGAGAGCATGGCCACACATCAGAGATGGGCGTGGCCACACATCAGAGATGGGCGTGGCCATATAGCAGGGAGGTCAGAGCCACATAATAGATAAAGAGGAAGGCTGATAATTAACGCTTTTTAAAACATTGATGTATGAGTATTGTTGTGCCTATTAGTCATTTATTTAGATTTACAATACATTGATTTTATATTTATTTAGATAAATCATTTGATTTGTTTCCATTTCTGGCCAAGTGAAGAGCATAATGCTATAGTAAAGGCTAAGTGAATAGCATAATGCTATAGTAAAGGCTAAGTGAAGAGCATAATGCTATAGTAAAGGCTAAGTGAAGAGCATAATGCTATAGTAAAGGCTAAGTGAAGAGCATAATGCTGTAGTAAAGGCTAAGTGAAGAGCATAATGCTGTAGTAAAGGCTAAGTGAAGAGCATAATGCTGTAGTAAAGGCTAAGTGAAGAGCATAATGCTGTAGTAATGGCTAAGTGAAGCGCATAATGCTATAGTACAGGCTAAGTGAAGAGCATAATGCTATAGTAAAGGCTAAGTGAAGAGCATAATGCTATAGTAAAGGCTAAGTGAAGAGCATAATGCTGTAGTAAAGGCTAAGTGAAGAGCATAATGCTGTAGTAAAGGCTAAGTGAAGACCATAATGCTATAGTAAAGGCTAAGTGTAGAGCATAATGCTAGAGTATAGGGTTAGGGTTAAGTTATAGGAGGTCGTTGGCTGTTGTCTAACTTAGTGAATACTTTGGACTTTACATTTTTAAATAGGCCTCTTTGTAGGGCAGTACATATACAGTACATAAAGAGGCCTTACATTTGTTTCATATTCAACATTGTTTCCCTATTTGGGCACTGAATGCCATATTCCTCAACCTGATATCATATTACAGATTTATTATCTCTACACGAGAAATTCACGTCATCAAATAACTGCTCCTAAACAACCTTTCCCTGTTCTGTCAATCGGGAAGATTATTCAGCGTGGAGGGTTAGCGGGATACGGTACCTCCTTGTAGTGCCATCATGTGGCGGCGCAGGGAACGAAAACATTATTATTTATCTATTTTTACACATAGACATGTGTTTACTTTACACCACAAAATCATGCTAAATTATCAATTGAATGAGTCTGTATCTGTTATGGATAAATTTAGTGCAGGCACAAAGCAAAGGACATTATAGTGTTAAACAGCTGGACGGGTCGAAGACTTTCACGAAATCAATCAATTTGGCAAAATTCGAAAATAACTTGAACATGAATTTAAGTTACAAAGACGTGAGCATCGACAACGAGTGATTTTCTATGTAGCATTGAAGGTGCAGAATGTATACAACGTGTTATCTTATTTCTGACCACTAGATGTCACGGTTGCTCTAGAAACAGCGACAGTGCGCAGTGGCTTATGATCGCTCATTGTTTATTTGAGATAAAAGCAAACAATACAAAAAAATCATTAACAAGTTTCTCAATTTTATTTTTAAAAACCCAATAAATCCAATTAAATCTGATGTGGTAAATCCTTGAGGACATCAGAAATAAAACAGGAAACAAATACCAATATTTATATAAATAAATATACAATCAATGTAGGCCTACTGTAAATAAACAAACATTATTATTATTATACGAAAATAAGTATTTTATTTGTATTTGTTATTTCAATTTTGTTTTACTAATTTGCTCTCTCTCTCTCTCCCTCTCTCTCTCTCTCTCTCTCTCTCTCTCTCTCTCTGCCACAGCTAATTTCGATCAACAAATTGAAGTCTTATGTAACAACATTCCTCCCTATTCACTCATACAGTCTTCACACACACACACACACACACACACACACACACACACAAACAGGTTTTTGTTTTAGGGTTAGGGTTGGGTTTAACGGGATAGGGTTTGGTTTTAGGGTAAGAGTTGAATTATTCTTTGGTTTAGGTCCGGGTTCCCCAGCATTCTGCTGGGTCTGAAACCAGGGCACACGCCCGGAAGATCCCTGCTGGGAGAATTGGTTCCAAGGGGCTTTCCGTTAGACAGCCATCATCAGGATGTTTGAGTTACAGGAAGTAAAGAAACTGCCTCAACGTTTATTAAACAACTGCTTCCTGTTTAGCTATCAACTGCTGACTCAGAGGGAAATATTGAGATGTGAATCTCTCTCTCTGTCTGTCTCCTTCTCTCTCTCGGTCTCTCTGTCTCTCTCTCTCTGTCTCTCTCTCGCTCCCCCCCTCTCTCTCTCTCTCTCTCTCTCGGTCTCTCTCTCTCTCCCCCCCCTCTCTCTCTCTCGGTCTCTCTGTCTCTCTCTCTCTCGCTCCCCCCCCTCTCTCTCTCTCTCTCTCTCTGTCTGTCTGTCTCTCTGTCTGTCTGTCTTTCTCTCTGTCTGCCTCTCTTCCTCTGTCTGTCTCTCTCTCTCCTTCTCCCCCCCTCTCTCTCACTGATGAATTCAACTCAAAAGGCTTTTTTTGCAGGGAAAATGTACGAGAGAAAGAGAGAAAGAGAGAGAGAGAGAGAGAGAGAGAGAGAGAGAGAGAGGGGGTAGAGAGGTGTAAGTGTGTGTGTGTGTTACACAGACTTACAGTTAAATGTTGGGGACAGGAGTGGTTAGTAAAGTTACATGTGTGTGTGTTTGTGTTCCTCTGTATGTTTGTGTCTGTGTGTATTTCAGTCTGTGTGTATGTGTGCGTGAGTGTGTGGTTGTGTTTGTGTGCATGTGTCCGTGTGTCTGTATATGTGTGTGCGTGTGTGTATGTAAACAGGTTGTACTGGTCACAGCAGAGATAAAATGAAACAGATAATGGTTGACTGGGAACTGATCCAGTAGGCGGGCTCACAAACCAAACACACACACACATATACACACACATATATACACACACATACACACACAAACACATAGACACACATATACTGTTTTTCACATTTCATTGTACTGTTGACCCTGTGGTTACCGAAACATGACTAATAAAGTTGAAACTACATCGCACAAGGAATGAAACTTGGAAAACATCATCCCACGCATCCCATTACGATGAAAAGATTGTGGAACACACCTGTACCCAAACACACCTGTACCCAAACACAGCTATACCCAAACACACCTGTACTCAAACACACCTGTACCCAAACACACCTGTACTCAAACACACCTGTACCCAAACACACCTGTACTCAAACACACCTGTACCCAAACACACCTGTACTCAAACACACCTGTACCCAAACACACCTGTACCCAAACACACCTGTACACCAACAATTCTTTACCCAAACACAACTGTACACCAACACAACTGTAACAACACAACAACACCAAAAACTGTACACAACACACCTCTACACAAACACACCTGTACTCAACACACCTGTACTCAAACACACCTGTACTCAAACACACCTGTACACCAACACACCTGTACTCAAACACACCTTTACTCAAACACACCTGTGCTCAAACACACCTGTACTCAAACACACCTGTACACCAACACACCTGTACTCAAACACCTGTACTCAAACACACCTGTACTCAAACACACCTGTACCCAAACACACCTGTACTCAAACACACCTTTACCCACATAAACACACATGCTGAGACACATGCTGAACGGTCAGAAATAGTTTATAGTAATCACTACGCAGAACTTGAGAGGCTATGACAAATTAACTTCAAGAAACCCCCCCCCCCCCCCCACACACACACACACACACACTTCCCTGCTGGAAACCTTTTTCAAAAGGTCAGAGTTCGCATTAAGAGAAGGTTGTTCATGAACTTAGCCTCCGCCTAGAGTTTATCTTCTAAATGTGTAAAAGATGGGTCTGCTGAACACACTGTTTCTTATCAAATTCTATTCAATTTGATTCTGGAACAGATAAGTGTGTCTTTTAAAAACTGCAACTCTCCTCTCCTCTCGCCCTCCTTTCAACTCTTTTCCTCCTCTCCTCCCCTTCCTCTCCTCTCTTTCTCTCCTCTCCTTTCTCCTCCCCTCCTTTCCCCTCTTCTCCTCTCCTCCCCTCTTCTGTCCCCTCCTCTCCTTCTCTCTGCTCTCCTCTCCCCTCCTATCCTTCTCGCTCCTCTTAACTTCCCTTGCCTCCTTCTCTCCTCTCATCTCTCCTCTTGCTTACAGTTTCATGTTTCTTGGCTACCAATTGTCTTCCACCCAGTGAACAAAGTTCGTCTGACAGCAGGGAGAGAAGACTGTACCAGGACTGAATAGGAGCTAGTCTACTCCTCCTCTTCTCCTCTCCTCTCCTCTCCTCCTCCTTCTTTTCCTCTCTACCTCCCCCTCCTTCTCCTCTCCTCTCCACCTCCTCATCTCCTGTCCTCTCCTCTCCTCTCCCAGCTGGGTAGGTGAATACTTGGGAGCTACTGAGGCGTGATCTGAGGACCTGAATGGAGCTTGGGGGTCAGTCTGGGTCAGGTACACTTCCACCTCATTATGATGATGTCATCATTAGTGGTCGCCGCATGGGGCGAGGAGAAGAACCTATACAGAACCCATACAGAACCCATATAGAACCTGTACAGAACCCATACAGAACCTATACAGAACCCATACAGAACCCATACAGCACCTGTACAGAACCCATACAGAACCTGTACAGAACCCATACAGAACCCGTACAGAACCTGTACAGAACCTATACAGAACCTATACAGAACCCATACAGCACCTATACAGAACCTGTACAGAACCTATACAGAACCTATACAGAACCTATACAGCACCTATACAGAACCCGTACAGAACCTGTACAGAACCCATACAGAACCTATACAGAACCCGTACAGAACCTGTACAGAACCTATACAGAACCCATACAGAACCCATATAGAACCTGTACAGAACCCATACAGAACCTATACAGAACCCATACAGAACCCATACAGCACCTGTACAGAACCCATACAGAACCTGTACAGAACCCATACAGAACCTGTACAGAACCTGTACAGAACCTATACAGAACCTATACAGCACCTATACAGAACCCGTACAGAACCTGTACAGAACCCATACAGAACCTATACAGAACGCGTACAGAACCTGTACAGAACCTATACAGAACCCAATACAGAACCTATGCAGAACCCATACAGAACCTATACAGAACCTATACAGAACCTATGCAGAACCTATACCCAACTGTTAAATATTACAGTTTAATGATACAAGACTCATTATACTTAATACACTCATTATCCATCGAAGATATCCAAACAAAATGCACTAATGTCTTAATGTAATGAGAGTTGATTTAAAAAGTGGCCATTTCTGTGAGTGAGGTTCACACACAGAAATGTAAAGGATGTCGGGATGTATAGGTTCTGTATGTATGTATGTAATAATGAATGTACCAGCGCAGAGCCTGCTGCAAGCCACAGCTTCAAACTGTATTTCAACGTTTATTTACGTTTTAATAAGTTCATTGTTGAAGCAGACGTTGTGGAACTAAACAATTCACCTTGTACAATAAGATAAGATGCTTCATCAATCCCAGACAGGAAATGAACAGTCCTTTTAAAACAATTAGTGATATGTTGAAGTGATGTAGTCTGCTTTCTTAGTAAAAATGAAAGCATGGATGAGGTCTCAAGGTCTTCATGATGTTTACAAGGTGCCTGGAGGTTCTCAGCATCACATGGATAGAAAGCACCTGCTTTTATGAAATGGAAACGGGTAGAATTGTAAAGAAATCCTAATATGGCTAGGGTTTAGGTCTGCTAAACATAAGCAGAACGTCACCTCAATTTAATCCTCACCCTAAGCCTTCACCTAACCCTAACCCTAACCCTAAACTTTCACCTAAACCTAACCATCTCTAAGATAATAACTGAAGTTACACAAACTAAGCTAACCGCAAGTGAACCATCTCTGATGCATGATGGGAATTGGGAGGGGAAGGCTCTCCAGAGCAGGAAAGTCCCGGCATTGGCGCTGACCTGCGTGATTAATGCGTCCGGTCAGCTCCAGATAACCTCAGGAAGTCCACCATCACCAACAGGAAGAGAAAAGGCTGGACAGGAAGTGGGAGTCTTCCAGACGTTGAGCTCAAGACTTTTTATAGAAACACGACGTGGCCGTGAAAAGCAGCGAGACAAACGTTCTGCTTTAAGGAGCTGTAAGATTAAGGGAGCTGTAACTTTAAGGAGCTGTTAGATTAAGGGAGCTGTTAGATTAAGGAGCTGTTAGATTAAGGAGCTGTAACTTTAAGGAGCTGTTAGATTAAGGGAGCTGTTAGATTAAGGAGCTGTTAGATTAAGGAGCTGTTAGATTAAGGAGCTGTAACTTTAAGGAGCTGTTAGATTAAGGAGCTGTAAGATTAAGGAGCTGTTACTTTAAGGAGCTGTTAGATTAAGGAGCTGTAAGATTAAGGAGCTGTAAGATTAAGGAGCTGTTACTTTAAGGAGCTGTTAGATTAAGGATCTGTAAGATTAAGGAGCTGTTACTTTAAGGAGCTGTTAGATTAAGGAGCTGTTAGATTAAGGAGCTGTAAGATTAAGGAGCTGTTACTTTAAGGAGCTGTTACTTTAAGGAGCTGTTAGATTAAGGAGCTGTACAATTAAGGAGCTGTTACTTTAAGGAGCTGTTAGATTAAGGAGCTGTAAGATTAAGGAGCTGTTACTTTAAGGAGCTGTTAGATTAAGGATCTGTAAGATTAAGGAGCTGTTACTTTAAGGAGCTGTAAATTAAGGAGCTGTACATTAAGGAGCTGTTAGATTAAGGACCTGTAAGATTAAGGAGCTGTTAGATTAAGGAGCTGTAAGATTAAGGAGCTGTTACTTTAAGGAGCTGTTACTTTAAGGAGCTGTTAGATTAAGGAGCTGTAAGATTAAGGAGCTGTTACTTTAAGGAGCTGTTAGATTAAGGATCTGTAAGATTAAGGAGCTGTTACTTTAAGGAGCTGTTAGATTAAGGAGCTGTAACTTTAAGGAGCTGTTAGATTAAGGAGCTGTTACTTTAAGGAGCTGTTAGATTAAGGATCTGTAAAATTAAGGAGCTGTTACTTTAAGGAGCTGTTAGATTAAGGAGCTGTAACTTTAAGGAGCTGTTAGATTAAGGAGCTGTAAAATTAAGGAGCTGTAAGATTAAGGAGCTGTTACTTTAAGGAGCTGTTAGATTAAGGAGCTGTAACTTTAAGCAGCTTTTATTTGAGTGTACTTTGTTAGAAATGCCGTAACCATCCATCAGCCATTAAATGCAATGTGCTGTGAGAATATCTGCTCTGGTCAACTGCACCTATACATAGACTTATATACATAGACATGTATACATAGACATGTATACATAGACATGTATACATAGACCTGTATACATAGACCTGTATACAGACATATATACATAGACCTGTATACATAGACATTTATACATAGACCTGTATACACAGACCTGTATACACAGACATATATACACAGACATATATACATAGACCTGTATACACAGACATATATACACATACATATATACATAGACCTGTATACATAAACATGTATACATAGACATGTATGCATAGACATGTATACCTAGACCTGTATACACAGACATATATACATAGACATATATACATAGACGTGTATACATAGACATGGATACATAGACATATACACATAGACATGTATACATAGACATGAACACATAGACATGTATACATAGACATATACACATAGACATATACACATAGACATATACACATAGACATGTATACATAGACATATACACATAGACATATACACATAGACATGTATACATAGACATGAACACATAGACATGTATACATAGACATGAACACATAGACATGTATACATAGACATGTATACATAGACATATACACATAGACATGTACACATAGACATGAACACATAGACATATACACATAGACATATACACATAGACATGTATACATAGACATATACACATAGACATGTATACATAGACATGAACACATAGACATATACACATAGACATATACACATAGACATGTATACATAGACATATACACATAGACATGTATACATAGACATGAACACATAGACATATACACATAGACATATACACATATACATTTATACATAAATGCCACATCAACAGCTTCCCCCCGTTGCTGCGATATGTCAACGTCTCCGCCTTATTGGAGAGGCCAAGACTGGCCTGTAAACTATTACAATGAACGGGGAGCTGCAGCTTTTCTGGATAAAAAGACCTGTAAAGTTTACATTCCTCTACTGAGTCCTTTTTATGTTAATATTTAATCGTATTATGTATGTTTTATACAAATAAATATCAGTTTTACTCTATATTTAGAAACCTGTAGATATGGGTTAGAAACCTTGTATTTAAAGGCCCTCGGTTGAGAAATGTAAACGGTAACCCTAACTGTTTACTAACCGTTTTGCTAACCCTAACCTTAACTGTTTACTAACCGTTTTGCTAACCCTAACTGTTTACTAACCGTTTTGCTAACCCTAACCCTAACTGTTTACTAACCGTTTTGCTAACCCTAACCCTAACTGTTTACTAACCGTTTTGCTAACCCTAACTGTTTACTAACCGTTTTGCTAACCCTAACTGTTTACTAACCGTTTTGCTAACCCTAACCAGAACTGTTTACTAACTGTTTTGCTAACCTTAACCAGAACTGTTTACTAACCGTTTTGCTAACCCTAACCTTAACTGTTTACTAACCGTTTTGCTAACCCTAACTGTTTACTAACCGTTTTGCTAACCCTAACCCTAACTGTTTACTAACCGTTGTGCTAACCCTAACTGTTTACTAACCGTTTTGCTAACCCTAACCAGAACTGTTTACTAACTGTTTTGCTAACCCTAACCAGAACTGTTTACTAACCGTTTTGCTAACCCTAACCTTAACTGTTTACTAACCGTTTTTCTAACCCTAACTGTTTACTAACAGTTGTGCTAACCCTAACTGTTTACTAACCGTTTTGCTAACCCTAACCAGAACTGTTTACTAACCGTTTTGCTAACCCTAACTGTTTACTAACCGTTTTGCTAACCCTAACTGTTTACTAATCGTTTCGCTAACCCTAACTGTTAACTAACCATTAGGCTACTAACCCTAATCCTAACCCCTCGTATCCAGAAAACCACAGTTCTCCGTTTCTTGTATTTACTCACTGGCCAGGCTTGGCCGGTCCAATGTGGCAGCGTATTGACATACAATCCAAAGGCCAATGATGCGTCTCTGTATATATGTCTATGTGCCTGCCTCTGACGGACATCATTTAGATCCCGGATCATTTCTGAACATTCAGGGAATCTCTTCCTGACTGGTTCGGGGAATCCATGTTGTCTGTAAATCAAAGGTGTGTGAATGCAGCACTAATCAACTTCTCAATTAAAAAATGTATATGTCTCTCTCTACCTCTCTCTCTCACTCTCTCTCTCCTCTCCCCCCTTTCTCTCTCTCTCTTGCTCTCCACCACTTCTCTCTCTCTTACTCTCTCACTCTCTCCCTCTATTTTTCTCTCGCTCTCTCCCCTGTCCCCTATTTCTCTCTTTCACCCTCCCCCTCTCTCTCCCCCTTCTCTCTCTCCCCCTGTCCCCTCTCTCTCTTATTCTCTTGCTCTCTTCTCTCTCTCTGTCCTTCTATTTTTCTCTCTCTCCCCCCTGTCCCCTCCCTCTCTCTTTCACCCTCCACCTCTCTCTCCCCCTTCTCTCTCTCTCCCCCCTTCTCTCTCTCTCTAACATGACGACAGATGGTTTAGACATCAATCTAAACATAAATCTACCACTAGTACCTGCCTCTGTGTGTGTATGTGTGTGTGTGTGTGTGTGTGTGTGTGTGTATGTGTATGTGTGTGTTTTGTACAATAGCTCTGTGGGAACACAGGAATTAGATAAAGTTGTTATTGCTCGGTGATAAACATCTGGCTCAGCCAATCAGACACATTTCCCGGAGAGAGAGACGGAGCGAGAGAGAGAGAGAGAGAGAGAGAGAGAGAGAGAGGGAGAGAGAGAGAGACAGAGAGAGATGGGGGAGGGAGGGGGAGGAGGAGGGAGAGAGCAGGAGGGAGAGAAAGAAAGAGAGGGAGGAAGGGAGAGAAGGAGGGAGGGGGAGGAAGAGAGAGAGAGGAAACAGCCTTGCCTTGTGTGGACTTCTGGAAGAAGATTAGTGAAGTCGTTAATAAATCACAGATTTTCTAGAAATATACAACGCAAGATAATGTATTCAGTTTTACAGGGAATGTCCACTCAAAAGTTAAACTAAAACAGACATACAGACAGGCAGACAGACAGACAGACAGACAGGCAGACAGACAGACAGGCAGACAGACAGACAGACAGGCAGACAGATAGACAGACAGACAGACAGACAGACAGATAGGAGGTTTGTGTTGTTTTTGTTGTTTTGTATGGAAGAAAAAGCAATCCTCTCTCTCTTTCTACCTACCTCTCTCAGAAGGATTTTATCAGCTGCTCACACACAACTGTCTGTGTGTGAACTGTGTGTGAGTGTGTTTGTGTGTGAGAGAGAGTGAGAGAGAGAGAGAGAGAAGAGAGAGAGAGAGAGAGAGAGAGAGAGAGAAAGTGGGGGTAGACAGGTGTAAGTCTGTGTGTGTGTGTGTGTGTGTGTGTGTGTGTGTGTGTGTGTGTGTGTGTGTGTGTGTGTGTGTGTGTGTGTGTGTGTGTGTGTGTGTGTGTGTGTGGACAGTTCTGCTAGACTCATCATCATCGTGGTAATGTCATCCGGTCGTCACGGCAACTCAAACCCATTCCCACGATGAGCAAGGTCAGAGGTCAACCCTGAGAGACACGGATGAAGAGGAAAGGTAGGTAGAGAGAGAGAGAGAGAGAGAGAGAGAGAGAGAGAGAGAGAGAGAGAGAGAGAGAGAGAGAGAGAGATAGATAGATAGATAGTTGCAGCCGTGAGCTTTCAGCTGTGTGGATCTTCTGATAGATAGATAGATAATAACTTCTAATTTTAGTAATTTAGTCATATGTACTGTTAGCTTCAACGAGACCACGAATGGCTAATTAGAGTGACAATGACATCACAATGATATAATTAAATGAGGCAACAGATTAAATAGATGCAGGTAACACTTTGTTGAACGTGGAAATGATTCCACATATTAATCATCCCAACCTTTACAGCACATATGGACACACACACATAACCACACTCACACACAACCACACACATTATGCACACACCACACACAGAAATAACCACAAACACACACACACACACACACACATTCACCTACACTTACACACACACATGGAGGGGGTGGTGAAGGTAGAGAGAGAGGGTCAGACAGTGAAAGTAAAGAAGAGAGTAAATCACACAGCTGTCATCACTCCATCTCCCGCTTCCTCTCCCCCCTCTGTTTGGTCAACAGAAGGGTTTCACCTCCAGTTGATTCATGTCTTCCTCATCCTGCTCTCCCTCCCCCCTCTCCCTCCTCCCTCTCTATCTCCCTCCCTCAGTCTCTCTCTTCTTCTCTTTCTTTCTCTCTTCATCTGTTCGTCCTTGTGGCGGTATGCAGATGTGTATGTGTATGTGTGTGTGGACATTCAGAGAGGTAGAGAGATAGAGGGGAGGTAGAGAAAGAAATAGGAGGGGGAGATAGAGAGATAGAGATAGGAGGGGGAGGTAGAGAAAGAGAGAGGTAGAGATAGAGGGGGAGGTAGAGAGATAGGTAGAGAAAATGGGGGAGGTAGAGAAGGAGGTAGAGAGACACACACACACACTCATCCACATACACACTCACACTCACACACTCACACACACAAACACACACACCCTGAATGAAGGGCCAAACAACTTGATATGCTATCTTTTTATTTATGAAAAAATATATTCTTTGACTTTGAGACATTAATAATTAACATGTGTTTTATAAATACATTAAGTTATTTACAGGTCATTAAATAAGAGTATGTACACATTACATCAAGTTCTTAAATTAACAGCTGGGACAAACAACACATCTTTGGTATCAAATCCACTTGTGGAAAAGAAGAAACAAATATCAAAAATAGAAAAAGATGAACTAAAAGTTCATCTTTCATTTCATATAAAATCTTAATGACGGTCAGGCCAACAGGAAGCTGTCACCTCCTTTCTTCATCCACAGGAAGTTGAATTGGGGTCCTCTTGATTGGTTGGAAGACGCGTGATTAACCCTGGTCTTCCACTGAGCAACCCTCTTCACCATGATTGATCCTTCCTTCCTTCCTTCCTTCCTTCCTTCCTTCCTAGGAAGCGTCTCCACAAGTGTCCTCTGGTATTTAGGATCGGCTCAGGCACCAGTCTTTGGGACTGGTTACTTCCTCTTATACGTTTATATTTGCAGGGTACGACACAAATACGTGAATTATATAAAGATTAAAAAAAGAAAAAGAGATAAATAGTGCAAATGGCGTCAGACATTCTGCCTCTCAGTCTTCTCAGGTCTTTGTAGAATCCACCAGAACTTTATGACTGAGAAGCAGTGTCAAAATATCTTCACTTGGGTTGACGAGCAGCGATTATAAATATTAAATAATTATATGTGGGCAAAACATTATAAAAATGAATCCACTTCTGGTGGGAAGAGATTGTAAACGTGTGGGCCTTGGGCTGGCAAAGGGTCTTCTCTAGAGGTCAAACCTGGGCTGGCAAAGGGTCTTCTCTAGAGGTCAAACCTGGGCTGGCAAAGGGTCTTCTCTAGAGGTCAAACCTGGGCTGGCGAAGAGTCTTCTCTAGAGGTCAAACCTGGGCTGCTGAAGGGTCTTCTCTAGAGGTCAAACCTGGGCTGGTGAAGGGTCTTCTCTAGAGGTCAAACCTGGGCTGGTGAAGGGTCTTCTCTAGAGGTCAAACCTGGGCTGGTGAAGGGTCTTCTCTAGAGGTCAAACCTGGGCTGGTGAAGGGTCTTCTCTAGAGGTCAAACCTGGGCTGGTGAAGGGTCTTCTCTAGAGGTCAAACCTGGGCTGGTGAAGGGTCTTCTCTAGAGGTCAAACCTGGGGAGGAAGATAGCAGAGTGGTCAGGATACAGGATGGCATCATAGCAGAGGAGTGCTGATACCTTCAACACACCTTAATCATATCTTTAACTCCTAATCTCCTATTCTATTACAGCTTTCTGATCCTGAGATTCATTTAAGTTTGCCAACCTGAGAACAACGGCAACAGCCAATCATATAGCAGGAGGAGGGGTTGATTAGAATACCCCTAATAATCAATACCTCCTCTAACTATCTCTATCTCTACTTTTAACTCTATCTCTAACTATCTCAATCTCTAACTCTATCTCTATCTCTACCTATCTCACTCTCTAACTCAATCTCTAACTACCTCTAACTATCTCAAACTCAAACTCTATCTCTAACTATCTCTAACTATCTCACTATCTATTCATCTCTAAATCTCTACCTCTAACTCTATCTCTAACCCATTTCTAACTCTATCTCTAACCCATTTCTAACTCTATCTCTAGCACATCTCTACCTCTATCTCTACCAGTCAACAGTCTTGTTGAGGCTATCTCGTTAGTGTGTTCCAGTGTGTCTTTATGAACCTGCAGATCTGGTAACAATACAACTATGAATGACTATGAAGAATGTTGTTTTACAACCTCTTACACAGAGAGGAAGAACCTCTCTGCTCGTTACAACACTTCATGTGTTTCTGATTGCAGCGTAAGGATACAGAAGGATCCATATTTTAAACTACACCGAGCCCACTGGGGGAAAGTAACTAAGTAGATTTACTCAAGTACTTTAAAACAGGGTCTTACCTCATTAGCAAACACACACTGCGCCGAGGGCTCGGGGACAGTGAAGACCTGCTGGTACAGACGGTCACCCAGAGAGGGAACCGTGATGGACGAGTCACACTTGTTTCTACAGGAGAGAGAGAGAGAGAGAGCCCCTTTATAAAAACAACAGCCTCTGAATTCCGCAGTCAGTTCTGCATCCATGGATTTACGAGCATTTCTTTCACGCTCAGATTTATCTGATGAGTACAGATGACAGATACACAGACAAGACCTGGCATGCTCAAACAACAAGCTACGGACAGACAGATAGTAAGACAGCCATACAGACAGACAGTAGGACAGACAGACACACAAGACCGTATGATAGACTGACAGATAGACAGTAGGACAGACAGACTGACAGACAGACAGACAGTAAAGACAGACAGACTGACAGACAGACGGTAAAGACAGTAAAGACAGACAGACTGACAGACAGACAGTAAAGACAGACAGACAGTAAAGACAGACAGACAGACAGTAAAGACAGTAAAGACAGACAGACAGACAGTAAAGACAGAAAAGACAGACAGACAGACAGACAGACAGACAGACAGTAAAGACAGACAGTACGACAGACAGACAGACGGTAAAGATAGACTGACAGTAAAGACTGACAGACAGACTGACAGACAGACGGTAAAGACAGACAGACTGACAGACAGACGGTACGACAGACAGACAGACAGTAAAGACAGACAGACTGACGGTAAAGATAGACTGACAGTAAAGACAGACAGACTGACTGACAGACAGACGGTAAAGACAGACAGATAGTACGACAGACAGACAGACAGACTGACGGTAAAGATAGACTGACAGACAGACTGACAGACAGACTGACAGACAGACTGACAGACAGACTGACAGACAGAGTTATGATTGTTATCTTCTCACATGTCAAACTTGTTCTTGCCGAGAACGTCCTCCTCCCTGGCCAGGTTGTAGTCCGCCATCTTGTTCTTGAAGAGGACCATGTGATCCAGCGCTGCGTCCTTATTGGACACCTTGCTGGGCACGCCGGGCAGCAAGAAGGCGTCCCTCTCCCTGGGGGGGGGCTGGTTGTTGAAGGCATCCAGGTCGTTCTTCACGGCAGCCAGCGCTAGCTTCCCCCCGCGGCGCAGCTGGCGCGTGAGGAAGATGGCGGCGGCTAGCAGCAGGCCCAGGGTGAGCAGGCCCAGCGCCACGCACAGCAGCACCGCCGCCGAGAGCTCGCGGCGCAGGGCGGGGGCGGGGGTGAGGGGCGTGGTCGGCAGGACATACTGGCAGCGGTCACCCATGTAGCCGACGGGACACCGGCACACCGGGCCGCTGATGTGCGTGAAGCAGCTTCCTCCGTTCTGACACGGCAGGCGCCCGCACGCCGCCGAGCGCACCGAGCACTCCTTCCCCGTGAAGCCCAGCGTGCACGTGCACGTGAAGCCGTTCACGCCGTCCGTGCACGTGCCCGCGTTGAGGCAGGGGGCGCCGGCGCAGTCGTCCACGTTGACGCGGCAGAACGGCCCGCTGAAGCCGGGCCGGCAGCGACACGTCACCCTTTGACCCCGGACCAGGCATTGACCCCCTGCAGAGACGGACAGAGGCCAGGGTCAGACTCCCAGCAACACCAGAGGAAGGACAGCCAGATATAGACCAGGATGGGGCTCTTATTGTGAAATACATTCTGGGCTAAACAGGCCCACATGCAGGATGGATGGTACTGGGGGCAATGGCTGTTAATGAAGCAGAAAGGAATGTTGTCGTAGCCCCAGATACCCACTAACACCCTGGGAAGGAGAGGAGAGGAGAGGAGAGGGGAGGAGAGGAGAGGAGAGGAGAGGAGAGGAGAGGAGAGGAGAGGAGAGGAGAGGAGAGGAGAGGGGAGGGGGGGAGGAGAGGGGAGGAGAGGGGGGGAGGAGAGGGGAGGAGAGGAGAGGAGAGGAGAGGAGAGGAGAGGAGAGGAGAGGAGAGGGGAGGGGGGGAGGAGAGGGGAGGAGAGGGGGGGAGGAGAGGGGAGGAGAGGAGAGGAGAGGAGAGGAGAGGAGAGGAGAGGAGAGGAGAGGAGAGGAGAGGAGAGGAGAGGAGAGGAGAGGAGAGGAGAGGAGAGGAGAGGGGAGGGGAGGGGGGGAGGAGAGGGGAGGAGAGGGGGGGAGGAGAGGAGAGGAGAGGAGAGGAGAGGAGAGGAGAGGAGAGGAGAGGAGAGGAGAGGAGAGGAGAGGAGAGGAGAGGAGAGGGGAGGGGAGGGGAGGGGGGGAGGAGAGGGGGGGAGGAGAGGGGAGGAGAGGAGAGGAGAGGAGAGGAGAGGATAGGAGAGGAGAGGAGAGGAGAGGAGAGGAGAGGAGAGGAGAGGGGAGGGGAGGGGGAGGGGGGGAGGAGAGGGGAGGAGAGGAGAGGAGAGGAGAGGAGAGGAGAGGAGAGGAGAGGGGAGGGGAGGGGAGGGGGGGAGGAGAGGGGAGGAGAGGGGGGGAGGAGAGGAGAGGAGAGGAGAGGAGAGGAGAGGAGAGGAGAGGGGAGGGGAGGGGAGGGGAGGGGGGGAGGAGAGGGGAGGGGAGGAGAGGGGGGGAGGAGAGGGGAGGAGAGGAGAGGAGAGGAGAGGAGAGGAGAGGAGAGGAGAGGAGAGGAGAGGAGAGGAGAGGAGAGGGGAGGGGAGGGGGGGAGGAGAGGGGAGGAGAGGAGAGGAGAGGAGAGGAGAGGAGAGGAGAGGAGAGGAGAGGAGAGGAGAAGAGAGGAGAGGAGAAGAGAGGAGAGGAGAGGAGAGGAGAGGAGAGGAGAGGAGAGGAGAGGGGAGGGGAGGAGAGGAGAGGAGAGGGGAGGGGAGGGGGGGAGGAGAGGGGAGGAGAGGGGGGGAGGAGAGGGGGGGAGGAGAGGGGAGGAGAGGAGAGGAGAGGAGAGGGGAGGAGAGGAGAGGAGAAGAGAGGAGAGGGGAGGAGAGGAGAGTAGAGGAGAGGAGAGGAGAGGAGAGGAGAAGATAGGAGAGGAGAGGAGAGGAAAAGAGAAGAGAGGAGAGGAGAAGATAGGAGAGGAGAGGAGAGGAGAGGAGAGGAGAGGAGAGGAGAGGAGAGGGGAGGGGAGGGGAGGGGAGGAGAGGAGAGGGGAGGGGGGGAGGAGAGGAGAGGAGAGGAGAGGAGAGGAGAAGAGAAGAGAAGATAGGAGAGGAGAGGAGAGGAGAGGAGAGGAGAGGAGAGGAGAGGAGAGGAGAGGAGAGGAGAGGAGAGGGGAGGGGAGGGGAGGGGAGGGGAGGAGAGGAGAGGGGAGGGGGGGAGGAGAGGGGAGGAGAGGGGGGGAGGGAAGAGGGGAGGAGAGGAGAAGAGAAGAGAAGAGAAGAGGAGAAGAGGGGAGGGGAGGAGAAGAGAAGAGAAGAGAAGAGAAGAGAGGAGAGGAGAGGAGAGGAGAGGGGAGGGGAGGAGGAGAGAAGAGAAGAGAAGAGAAGAGAAGAGAAGAGAGGAGAGGAGAGGAGAGGAGAGGAGAGGAGAGGAGAGGAGAGGAGAGGAGAGGAGGGAGCAGGAAGGAGCCAGTAGGAGAATGTTCCTGCCAGACTTCATGTCTTTGATGTCATAGCCCAATGCTGACAAGGAGAAGTGAGATTGGTTGCAGATAGCAGTAATGAGGACCAGAATGAGGCCAGATAAACTGTATATCTGGCTTCACTGGAAAGCTGAGTGTGTTTTCCTGTGTGCGTGTGTCTGCTTGTTTATCTCACGGTTGCAACACAGTGGAGCATGTTCAGGATCCCAGCTGACCACACTCAGCAGTGAGCAACTCTATGAGGTCGCTGATGAGGTCGTGTAACTCCTCCTCTAACTTATGCTCTGACTCCCTACTTGACAAACAACAGAAGGTTATCTCTGCTGCTTAGACTCAGCAGGGGGGATCCTCGCCTCAACCCAATTTAATTCTTTTCAAAAGTTTCATTTGCATAAAGAATAAACATTTAAAATGGTCAATGCCGTTTATCAAGTCTACCCCTCCTCACCTTTCATTTTTTATTCATACTAAGAACACAGAAAGGGTTAGGATAGTGCTCCATGTAGTACTCTAGGTAGTACTCTCTATAGGACTCTAGGGAGTACTACCTATAGGACTCTAGGTAATACTCTCTAGTACTCTAGGCAGTACTCTCTATCACTCTAGGGAGTACTCTTTAGTACTCTAGGCAGTACTCTCCAGTACTACCTGGAGTACTCTCCAGTACTCCAGGTAGTACTCTCTAGTACTCTAGGAAGTACTCCCTAGTACTCTAGGAAGTACTCTCCAGTACTCCAGGTAGTACTCTCTAGTACTCTAGGCAGTACTCTCTAGTAGTCTAGGGAGTACTCTAGTACTCTAGACAGTACTCTCTAGTACTCTAGGCAGTACTCTCTAGTACTCTAGGCAGTACTCTCTAGTACTCTAGGAAGTACTCTCTAGTACTCTATGCAGTACTCAATAGTACTCTAGGCAGTACTCTCTAGTACTCTAGGAAGTACTCCCTAGTACTCTAGGAAGTACTCCCTAGTACTCTAGGCAGTACTCTTTAGTACTCTAGGGAGTACTCTCTAGTACTCTAGGCAGTACTCTCTAGTACTCTAGGCTGTACTCTTTAGTACTCTAGGCAGAACTCTCTAGTACTCTATGCAGTACTCCCTAGTACTCTAGGAAGTACTCCCTAGTACTCTAGGCAGTACTCTTTAGTACTATAGGAAGTACTCCCTAGTACTCTAGGCAGTACTCTTTAGTACTCTAGGGAGTACTCTCTAGTACTCTAGGCAGTACTCTCTAGTACTCTAGGCTGTACTCTTTAGTACTCTAGGGAGTACTCTCTAGTACTCTAGGCAGTACTCTCCAGTACTCTAGGAAGTACTCTCCAGTATTCCAGATAGTACTCTCTAGTACTCTAGTCAGTACTCTCTAGTACTCTAGGGAGTACTCTCTAGTACTCTAGGCAGTACTCTTTAGTACTATAGGAAGTTTTCCCTATTACTATAGGAAGTACTCTTTAGTACTATAGGAAGTACTCCCTAGTACTCTAGGCAGTACTCTTTAGTACTCTAGGGAGTACTCTCTGGTACTCTAGGAAGTACTCTCCAGTACTCCAGGTAGTACTCTCTAGTACTCTAGGCCGACCAACCAGTAGGGGTTGCTAATGCAGTGACCCTTACTGGTTAGGGTTACCACCTAGAGTATTAGGGTTACCACCTAGAGTATTAGGGTTACCACTTAGAGTATTAGGGTTACCACCTAGAGTATTAGGGTTACCACCTAGAGTATTAGGGATACCACCCACAGTATTAGGGTTACCACCCAGAGTATTGGGGTTACCACCCAGAGTACTATGGTTACCACCTAGAGTATTAGGGTTACCACCCAGAGTATTAGGGTTACCACCTAGAGTATTAGGGTTACCACCCAGAGTATTAGGGTTACCACCCAGAGTATTAGGGTTACCACCTAGAGTATTAGGGTTACCACCTAGAGTATTAGGGTACCACCTAGAGTACTATGGTTACCACCTAGAGTATTAGGGTTACCACCCACAGTATTAGGGTTACCACCAAGAGTATTGGGGTTACCACCCAGAGTACTATGGTTACCACCTAGAGTATTAGGGTTACCACCCAGAGTATTAGGGTTACCACCTAGAGTATTAGGGTTACCACCCAGAGTATTAGGGTTACCACCCAGAGTATTAGGGTTACCACCTAGAGTATTAGGGTTACCACCTAGAGTATTAGGGTTACCACCTAGAGTACTATGGTTACCACCTAGAGTACTAGGGTTACCACCTAGAGTATTAGGGTTACCACCTAGAGTATTAGGGTTACCACCTAGAGTATTAGGGTTACCACCTAGAGTATTAGGGTTACCACCTAGAGTACTATGGTTACCACCCAGAGTATTGGGGTTACCACCTAGAGTATTAGGGTTACCACCTAGAGTACTAGGGTTACCACCTAGAGTATTAGGGTTACCACCCACAGTATTAGGGTTACCACCTAGAGTACTAGGGTTACCACCTAGAGTACTAGGGTTACCACCTAGAGTATTAGGGTTACCACCAACAGTATTAGGGTTACCACCCAGAGTATTAGGGTTACCACCTAGAGTACTATGGTTACCACCTAGAGTACTAGGGTTACCACCTAGAGTATTAGGGTTACCACCCAGAGTACTATGGTTACCACCTAGAGTACTATGGTTACCACCCACAGTATTAGGGTTACCATCCACAGTATTAGGGTTACCACCCAGAGTATTAGGGTTACCACCTAGAGTATTAGGGTTACCACCTAGAGTACTATGGTTACCACCTAGAGTATTAGGGTTACCACCTAGAGTATTAGGGTTACCACCCAGAGTATTAGGGTTACCACCTAGAGTATTAGGGTTACCACCTAGAGTACTATGGTTACCACCTAGAGTACTATGGTTACCACCTAGAGTATTAGGGTTACCACCCAGAGTACTATGGTTACCACCTAGAGTACTATGGTTACCACCCACAGTATTAGGGTTACCATCCACAGTATTAGGGTTACCACCCAGAGTACTAGGGTTACCACCTAGAGTATTAGGGTTACCACCCAGAGTACTATGGTTACCACCTAGAGTACTATGGTTACCACCCACAGTATTAGGGTTACCACCCAGAGTATTAGGGTTACCACCTAGAGTATTGGGGTTACCACCCAGAGTATTAGGGTTACCACCCAGAGTACTATGGTTACCACCTAGAGTACTATGGTTACCACCTATAGTACTATGGTTACCACCTAGAGTACTATGGTTACCACCTAGAGTACTAGGGTTACCACCTAGAGTATTAGGGTTACCACCCAGAGTACTATGGTTACCACCTAGAGTACTATGGTTACCACCTAGAGTACTATGGTTACCACCTAGAGTACTATGGTTACCACCTAGAGTATTAGGGTTACCACCCAGAGTACTATGGTTACCACCTAGAGTACTATGGTTACCACCCACAGTATTAGGGTTACCACCCAGAGTATTAGGGTTACCACCTAGAGTATTGGGGTTACCACCCAGAGTATTAGGGTTACCACCCAGAGTACTATGGTTACCACCTAGAGTACTATGGTTACCACCTAGAGTACTATGGTTACCACCTAGAGTACTATGGTTACCACCTAGAGTACTAGGGTTACCACCTAGAGTACTATGGTTACCACCCAGAGTATTAGGGTTACCACCCAGAGTACTATGGTTACCACCTAGAGTACTATGGTAACCACCCACAGTATTAGGGTTACCACCTAGAGTATTGGGGTTACCACCTAGAGTACTAGGGTTACCACCCACAGTATTAGGGTTACCACCCACAGTATTAGGGTTACCACCCAGAGTATTGGGGTTACCACCCAGAGTATTAGGGTTACCACCTAGAGTATGAGGGTTA
Organism: Lota lota; assembly: GCA_026745465.1. Classification (NCBI taxonomy): domain Eukaryota; kingdom Metazoa; phylum Chordata; class Actinopteri; order Gadiformes; family Lotidae; genus Lota; species Lota lota. Next base: position 994,646 of record JACYXH010000263.1, on the reverse strand, counting down.
CCACCTAGAGTACTAGGGTTACCACCTAGAGTATTAGGGTTACCACCCAGAGTATTGGGATTACCACCCACAGTATTAGGGTTACCACCCAGAGTATTACGGTTACCACCTAGAGTATTAGGGTTACCACCCAGAGTATTGGGGTTACCACCCAGAGTATTGGGGTTACCACCCAGAGTATTGGGGTTACCACCTAGAGTATTGGGGTTACCACCCAGAGTATTAGGGTTACCACCCAGAGTATTGGGGTTACCACCTAGAGTACTATGGTTACCACCCACAGTATTAGGGTTACCACCCAGAGTATTGGGGTTACCACCTAGAGTATTGGGGTTACCACCCAGAGTATTAGGGTTACCACCCAGAGTATTGGGGTTACCACCCAGAGTATTGGGGTTACCACCCAGAGTATTGGGGTTACCACCTAGAGTACTATGGTTACCACCTAGAGTATTAGGGTTACCACCCAGAGTACTATGGTTACCACCTAGAGTATTAGGGTTACCACCCAGAGTATTGGGGTTACCACCCAGAGTATTGGGGTTACCACCCAGAGTATTGGGGTTACCACCCAGAGTATTGGGGTTACCACCCAGAGTATTAGGGTTACCACCCAGAGTACTATGGTTACCACCTAGAGTATTAGGGTTACCACCCACAGTATTAGGGTTACCACCTAGAGTACTATGGTTACCACCCACAGTATTAGGGTTACCACCCACAGTATTAGGGTTACCACCTAGAGTATTGGGGTTACCACCCACAGTATTGGGGTTACCACCCAGAGTATTGGGGTTACCACCCAGAGTATTAGGGTTACCACCCAGAGTACTAGGGTTACCACCCAGAGTATTGGTGTTACCACCCACAGTATTGGGGTTACCACCCAGAGTATTGGGGTTACCACCCAGAGTATTAGGGTTACCACCCAGAGTACTAGGGTTACCACCCACAGTATTAGGGTTACCACCCACAGTATTGGGGTTACCACCCAGAGTATTGGGGTTACCACCCAGAGTATTAGGGTTACCACCCAGAGTATTAGGGTTACCACCCAGAGTATTGGGGTTACCACCCAGAGTATTGGGGTTACCACCCAGAGTATTGGGGTTACCACCCAGAGTATTAGGGTTACCACCCAGAGTACTAGGGTTACCACCCACAGTATTAGGGTTACCACCCAGAGTATTGGGGTTACCACCCACAGTATTGGGGTCTAACGTACCGTTGGAGCAGGGAGAGCTGTCGCAGCGGTCCACTTTCTTCTCACAGTTGGAGCCCGTGTAGCCGGCTGGACATTGGCAGCGGTAGCCCCCGTCCCGCTGCGTGTCACAAGTCCCCCCGTTGAAGCACTGGGTGTTCCCGCACGTCATGGCGCTGACCTCACATGTGTTGCCGTAGAAACCTTGCAGACAGGAGCAGGAGAAGCCTCCCTCCAGATCCTACGAGACAAGTAACACATTACATATCAGAGGACTTCATATTGGATGTCCCAGCTGGTATTATGAAGACCTGGACCCGTTTGAGGGTGCGTTTGATTCCCCTCTATATATAATTGTTGTTATGCTAGTGGTGAACTCACGCTGCAGCTGCCTCCGTTCCTGCAGGGGGAGCTGTCACACTCGTTGATGTCCAGCTCGCAGTCCTTCCCTGAGTAGCCCGGGCGGCAGGAGCATGTGTAGCTGCCCTGGCCCGTGTTGGTGCAGGCAGCCTGGTTCCTGCAGGGCTTGTGGTTGGTGCAGTAGTTCAGATCTGGCAACACAACAACATCACCCGTCAGGACTCTCAGATCAGATCTGGTTGCTAGGGCAACAGCAGCAGGACAGGTGTGTAGCATTGGCTAGCATAGTGTGCTAGCGCCAAAGGTAGTTAGGTTTGTGTATTCATCTGAGGAACGAGCCAACAACAAGAGCTAGTTCAAGCTAGCGCTCGTTATTGACTCACTACGCAACAGCAGCTCGTTTGCGGTGAGCAAAACAACTTGTTAGACAGCAGCTTGCTGGACTGCCGTAGCGTGTGCTAACAAAGAGGAGGGTGGAAAGGTTTGGCCAGTTTTATGCTCATTATTCAAGTCCTAATCACAAGTTTGCCTGCTACCTTATGTCATTGAATGATTAGGCTAGAATCTGGGTTCATTCCACGTTGAATAACAGTAAGGAGCGTTTGGCTTGTGGGGATTAGATCTCATCTGGGACTTTATGTTTAGTCTTCTTGTAGGGAATGTAATTTATTAAATTTTAATAATTGTGATTAATATAATTGAAGCTTTAAGTTAAAGGAACATAGGGAATATTACTATATCTGACATTAGGGATTACACGTTAAATAATGATGATGTATTGTTTGTATACATTTTTCATCTTTCATCAGTCAAAGCCATCTGGAAGAACTGTTTGCGTTTTTTGGATGAAGATTTACTGTTTAGATGAATGGATCAAATAATCAATGGATGAATCAACAGAAAAGTAATTGTTAGTGGCAGCCTAGACAAGTGGATTAACAGCAGCCCGTTAGGTAGCAGCTCGTTAGGTAGCAGCTCGTTAGGTAGCAGCCCGTTAGGTAGCAGCTCGTTAGGTAGCAGCTCGTTAGGTAGCAGCTCGTTAGGTAGCAGCTCGTTAGGTAGCAGCTCGTTAGGTAGCAGCTCGTTAAGGAGGCCAGCCTCACCTTCGTTACAGTAGAGGCCCCCCCAGCCCTCCTTGCAGTCGCACTGCCAGGGCTGCTGGCAGGTCCCATGTAGGCAGCCAGGGAACGGCTTGCACTGGTCGCAGCGGGGCCCGGTCCAGCCCTGCCGGCAGTCACACTGGCCAGGGGCCTTGCACTCGCCATGCTCCTCACTGCAGCCGGGGCCACAGATGGCTGGAGGGAGAGGGGGAGGAAGGAAGAACATAAGAACGTGTGCCAAGTTTGTATATGTGTGTGAGTATATGTGTGTGTGTATATGTGTGTGTGTATATGTGTGTGTGTATATGTGTGTGTGTATATGTGTGTGAGTATATGTGTGTGAGTATATGTGTGTGTATATGTGTGTGAGTATATGTGTGTGAGTATATGTGTGTGTATATGTGTGTGTGTATATGTGTGTGTGTATATGTGTGTGTGTCCGTATCACACAACGACTTCTCGCGTCCATGCCCCTAACCGTCCCCCTGAAACACGTTGGGCCCTGACGTCAGGGTTAGGGTTAATTAACCTAAGCCTAACCCTAACCCTGACGTTAGGGTTAGGGTTAATTAACCTAACCCTAACCTTGACGTTAGGGCCCAACGTGGGACTAGTGCTAAAGTCCAGCTTGAGCATCTCTGCTCGTGTGTGTGTGTGTGTGTGTGTGTGTCTCTGTGTGCATGCGTGCGTCTCTGCGCGTGTGTGTGTGTCTCTGCGTGTGTGTGTGTGTGTGTGTGTGTCTCTGTGTGCATGCGTGCGTCTCTGCTCGTGTGTGTGTGTCTCTGTGTGCATGCGTGCGTCTCTGCTCGTGTGTGTGTGTCTCTGCGTGTGTGTGTGTGTGTCTCTGTGTGCATGCGTGCGTCTCTGCTTGTGTGTGTGTGTGTCTCTGCGTGTGTGTGTGTGTCTCTGTGTGCATGTGTGTGTCTCTGCGCGTGTGCGTGTGTCTCTGCGTGTGTGTGTGTGTCTGCGCGTGTGCATGTGCCTCTGCTCGTGTGTGTGTGTCTCTGCTCGTGTGTGTGTGTGTGTGTCTCTGTGTGCATGCGTGCGTCTCTGCGCGTGTGTGTGTGTCTCTGCGTGTGTGTGTGTGTGTGTGTCTCTGTGTGCATGCGTGCGTCTCTGCTCGTGTGTGTGTGTCTCTGTGTGCATGCGTGCGTCTCTGCTCGTGTGTGTGTGTCTCTGCGTGTGTGTGTGTGTGTCTCTGTGTGCATGCGTGCGTCTCTGCTTGTGTGTGTGTGTGTCTCTGCGTGTGTGTGTGTGTCTCTGTGTGCATGTGTGTGTCTCTGCGCGTGTGCGTGTGTCTCTGCGTGTGTGTGTGTCTCTGCGTGTGTGCGTGTGTCTCTGCTCGTGTGTGTGTGTCTCTGCGTGTGTGTGTGTGTCTCTGCGTGTGTGTGTGTCTCTCTGCGCGTGTGTGTGTGTCTCTGCGTGTGTGTGTGTCTCTGCGCGTGTGCGTGTGTCTCTGCTCGTGTGTGTGTGTCTCTGCGTGTGTGTGTGTCTCTCTGCGCGTGTGTGTGTGTCTCTGCGTGTGTGTGTGTGTCTCTGTGTGCATGTGCGTTTCTGCTCGTGTGCGTGTCTCTCTGTGTGTGTGCGTGTGTCTCTGCTCGTGTGTGTGTGTCTCTGCGTGTGTGTGTGTGTCTCTGTGTGCATGTGCGTTTCTGCTCGTGTGTGTGTCTCTCTCTGCGTGTGTGCGTGTGTCTCTGCTCGTGTCTCTCTGCGTGTGTGTGTGTGTCTCTGCGTGTGTCTGAGTCTCTGCGTGTGTCTGAGTCTCTGCGCGTGTGTGTGTCTCTGCGTGTGTGCGTGTGTCTCTAGTAGAGCGGGAGGAGGCGGCCCCTAGGAACAAAAGGAGCAGAGTGTGGAAGCTTCCACACTCTGCTCCTTTTGTTCTCTGTGACGACGGTGAAGGAAACGACGTCACAATTTGACACCCCCCCCCTCCTCAAACTGCAGATGAAAACAGCGGGAAGAGGCCCATGTACCCCCAAAGCTAACCCTAATGTAAGAACCCATCATATCTGTGGATAGGTAATAACTAACTACTGCTAGGGACATGGGGATTATTGTATCATTTTGCAACAAAACAAACGATAAATTGTGAACTTCTATCTTTTAGCGTTGTTAAGGTGGATTTAAAAACATAAATATGATTAATAACCAATGGTTCGTTAAATAAAGTATGCATCCTCTGAACACTCACGCTTGTCGCAGTATTCTCCATCCCAACCCGCCAGACACATCTTGTCTCCGGTCACGTTGCACGAGTGATGGCCGAAGCTGTCGTCACGCGGGCGGCAGTAGTTAGCGCAGGCCTGGCCGTGGTAGTACGGGTCGCACACCGCGCGGTAGGAGAAGTGGACGGAGCTGAGGTCGTCCAGGTGGGAATCCTGAGACCACCCTTCCCCCACCGCTAGAGAGCTCCTGGCCGCCAGGCGGCTCATCAGGTGGTTCTGGTTCTCTGCAGGATGGAAGGATCACCGCGTTAGAGATTATTATTTTCTATCTAGTCTGCTTCCAATAGTTGTTTTTTAACGTGATTTGAGGGTCCAGTAATGACGTTTCATTTGTGTGTGTTTAGTCGTCAGGAGCCCCGGGGGTGGGGCTGTCGCCCCCTAGTGGCGGAGAGCCTCACCTGTAGATAGACTGTCCACCTGCTCTGCACTCCACGCTTCCAGGATCAGAGAGAAGCTTCCCTGCAAACACAATCATCAATCAATCAATACATCAATCAATACATCAATAGGGCTGCATTATATCACAAAGGGACAGGGAATGTGCCTGCTCGTGCTCCTACCGGCCACTTGAAGTGGAACGGGACCCTGATGGGTGCGCTCGCGGACACGGAGCTGGGGTCCGCGCGGAAGACCTCCGTGGTTCCCACGCCGTACGTGCACGGGGGCTCGGGACCGATCACTTTCAGCGCGTGTTTGAGACACGCGCGGAAGAACACCTGGCAGTCCTGGGCGCCGGAAGCACATGCGCTGTGGGCGGTCGTGAACGAGTCGATCTTTAACTCGAACAATCCTTTGCACGCGACCTACGAGGCGACACAGCGACTTAGATTTGCCGACTTTATAGATTTAAACAAATACTTAGTATACTTCTTCCCATTATTATTATTATTTTATTGTATTTTTGAATTGTACACATATAAAGAAATGTCTAACTCGACATTGTTATTCCTAACCCTTCCTCCTTTAATGTTTAAACTGCTTTGGCAATCACAATGTTTATTTTCCATGCAAAAAAATACTTTTTTTTTCATAGAAAGAGAGCGAGAGAGAGAGAGAGAGAGAGAGAGAGAGAGAGAGAGAGAGAGAGAGAGAGAGAGAGGCGTTCTGCATAAAACACAATGCTAAAACGCACTTGAATTGGCTGAATTTAGCCCAAGTTAAGAATCACAACTGAACTACTAGTTCAGTTGCACCTAATCGATAGTTGATACTCACCGATAGTGTAAACGCCAGTAGCAAAAGACTCGATAGGAAAAGACGCGCCATGTTGATGTGACAGCTTGAAAACAAAACAATCCTCAGGGAGAGAGACTAGATCCAGGTGTTTAGAACGGGGAATCGAACATGGAACTCTGTTGGTCTATAAAATACAGAAGGACGACCAGGTGGGAGAGAGAGGAGCTGGTCTGGTTTCACTTCTCTTATTGATCGAAAGTAGAGTGATGTGGTAGTAGAAAGTAGAGTCCGGTGCGTCCCGCGGTCTGTGTGCGCCCTGTCCCGTGTCCCGTACCTCCCGGAGGCGGAGCCGCTTATATAGGAGCCAGGAGGAGGAGGGGCAGCATTGACAGCAGCAGTAGAACAAAATGCGGCGGAGACCAAACGGAGTTTACTGCCTCAAACCGTGAGAAGCGAACCTATTTAATCTACAGGTTCATGTTTTAACGAGAGCGAAGGGGTTTTATACATTTTACATTAGGAGGCCTATTTTATATTTTACTTCTTATAGCAGCCTACTCTTTACCCCCCCCCCCCCCCCCCCCCCCCCACACACACACACATACACACACACGCACACACACACACGCGCGCACGCACACACACACATTTGACGGTATTGTATGGGGCCAACGTGGTTATTTTCCTGTGTGGTTGAACTACAACGTAAACGTTGTACTGTTGTCAGAAGAACTGGGTTCAATTCCCGCCTCGACCTCTGTTGTGGCTTCCGGGTGTCGTGTGCCGACTTCTTATTCCTCCAAGATTTGTTGTGTTCCCGACAATAGGCGATATTGTGTGTGTGTGTGTGTGTGTGTGTGTGAGTGGGGGGGGGGGGGGGGGGGGGGGGTAATTGTCTAGACGCGTGTGTGTCGTTAAACTGGCGAAGTTCTGAAGAAGCTATTGTGTGGGAGAAAGCGCGCTAGAGAGAGGGGTGAGGGTGCTTAGATCCAGCTGTATGGTAATGACTCCGTCCACATCGCGACGTCTTCATGGCGTCCCGAGGCGCGTTTTCAAACGGATAAATCTCGAACCCCGCGGCACGTGTTCAGCCGGAGGCTCCCGTGTCAAAAGTACTTTAATCATACAAGGCACCAATAAACACTTTACAATGTCAACAGCCTTGCTCTACCTACTGAGCTACAGGGAGTAGAACCCCTAACCCTGCAGTGTTAGTGCCTTGCTCTACCTACTGAGCTACAGGGAGTAGAACCCCTAACCCTGCAGTGTTAGTGCCTTGCTCTACCTACTGAGCTATAGGGAGTAGAACCCCTAACCCTGCAGTGGTAGTGCCTTGCTCTACCTACTGAGCTACAGGGAGTAGAACCCCTAACCCTGCAGTGGTAGTGCCTTGCTCTACCTATTGAGCTACAGGGAATATAACCCCTAACCCTGCAGAGTTAGTGCCTTGCTTTACGAGTTTAAATTGACAGGTATGTAGTGTGTGTGTGCGCGTTGGTGTGCGCGTCTGTGTGTGTACGTCTTTGTGCGTGTGTATGCTATTGTCATTTTAATGAGGGTAGCGCGTGCCTCCGCTGGCCCAGTCTTTACCTCGGGCACGAGGCACGCTTCTGTTGGGCCGGAGCATGCGCACCGAGAGACAATTATTTTAATTGATTGAACTGAAAAGATGAAGAAATCATACTATATAATAGTGCATAGAGTGGTATAAAACAGGTGTTAACAGATTATCTGGGCTTTCAGCCTCATAAGGTTGGTAGCTTTGTATTCATATTTACTCTGCACGTCGGTGGAACCTTCTGGGAATGAAAGTAATATTCTCTCTTAAAAGAGAGCTCGAGCCGATGGATACAAAGAGAGGGGACCTGAGCGCGTGCAACAAAACCTCCACGGGGGGTGAGGTGGGGCGCGTGGCGTGCTTGTCATGCTGATGTGATCGGAGCCTGAGACGGGGGAGAGAGATCAAACAGGTCGATAAGCAGATGGCCCTCTATCGAACATGTGTGTATCTTTGATGACGCTGCTCCTATTTTGCACGCGCCCTGGTTTCTTTCCCGGGACTCCTCGACTGCACGAGCGAGATAACATGACGAGGAGCAGATCAGAGACATGCATATGATAAATAAATGAATATAATTTATACAACTGGTTTAATGAGGCTCGTGTATCCAGCAAAACGTCGCACCATCTCTCCGCACGCGCCCAAATGGCGGCGCACGTCTGCTGAGGTGAGGACGCGGCGCGTGGCTGAGCGAGGTGTGATGAGGAAGTCAGGAGCAGGGGTGGGCACACCGTGAGGACCGCGTGTCGAGGTGTGAGCGAGACGCATGCACCTGGAAGTCCCGCCGTCTTTCATCCGCGAGGTGTGACCGGCGACACCTGAAGCCGCACGAGAGCACGGTTCCCAGGCTCTCTCGCGCCCGGGCCTACAGCCACCCCGAGGTGCCGGCTTTATATCCCGCCAGTCTGTTCGCACCTCGCGCAGCAGCTCGTCTTCTGTTGTCGAGCGGACACTCGGCCTTTTGAGGTACAAATGGTACCCCCCCCCCCCCCCCCCCCCCCCCCCAACCCCCCCCCCCCCCCCCCTCCCCCGTGCCGCCGTTTTTACACAATAAATCAATACGATTTTAGACATAATGATAATCACACACACACACACACACACACACACACACACACACACACACACAATCGTTCCCAAGAAAGCTTCCGCTGACATGCCTCAGGCACGTGTGGAGGTGTGCGTGCTCGCGCTGGAGTTTGTCACGTCACAGTTTGCAGGTAGGTGCGACCTCGCGCTCACCGCTTTCAAGCGCCGGCGTCAAACGGTGGCATTAACATCACTTAGGCCGTTTACGGGTTGACACACACACACACACACACACACACACACACACACACACACACACACACACACACACACACACACACACACACACACACACACACACACACACACACACACACACACACACACACACACGCCTCTAATTTCTTTGCATCATTAAACAGCTAATGTGTTGATCTAAATATCTTGGTGTGTTTATTGCTCTTTACTTTAGTCAGTTGGAAGAATAAACAGTAAAGACGATCTGTAATCGTTCAATCCGTCAATGTTAACAGAGCATTAATCATTAATCACACAATACTTCATGTCGTCTTCAGTCTTGAACTCAGTGATCTAACACGCTTATAAAGCGCCCGACTATCGAAGAACCCGTTATTGGCCACTTATCTGCGGAAGCGTAATGCATTCACTTGAGAAATAAATTCTGCTTGTTTTTCTGAATGAGATACCTCAAAATCATGCGAGAAACTCTCCCCTGCTAATCAGCCTAACCCTCCAAAGGCGCTTTCAAGTACGGGGTCGATATAAGCTGTCTAAGGTGTTAGTTAAAAGGTCAAATTATGCCATCGAACTGTTCGCTTCATGCATTTCAGATCCGTGAAGCGTATCGGTTCAACTGATCCAGGAGAAACGTCCAGCAGATCATAATGGGCTTTCTGTCTGAACAACCCCAAAGTCCTGAAGGTCTGAAGTGGACAAACTAACAACAATCCCATCAATATTACTGGTGACGAGTACCTCCCAACAATCCCATCAATATTACTGGTGACCACGAGTACCTCCCAACAACAATCCCATCAATATTACTGGTGACAACGAGTACCTCCCAACAACAATCCCATCAATATTACTGGTGACCATAAGTACCTCCCAACAACAATCCCATCAATATTACTGGTGACCACGAGTACCTCCCAACAACAATCCCATCAATATTACTGGTGACAACGAGTACCTCCCATCAATAATCCCATCAATATTACTGGTGACCACGAGTACCTCCCATCAATAATCCCATCAATATTACTGGTGACAACGAGTACCTCCCATCAATAATCCCATCAATATTACTGGTGACCATGAGTATCTAATAAATATATAAACATAAACCTTAATAAAACTGGATTCAACTCAACAGGCGGCCATGTTTGCGCCTATGAACCCTAACCCTATGAACCCTAACCCTATGAACCCTAACCCTATGAACCCTAACCCCCAGGTGAATGACAGCTTCTGTATTTTGAGGTATCTCATTATTTGAGAAAAACAAGAACAGATTTTCCCCCCATGAAGACCTTTCTCAAAACTCTGAGATAATACTCGTTAATTCAGAAAAACAGAGCATATTTTTTTTTCTTAAGTGAATGCATTACGCTTCCGTACTAATCAAGGGTTAGGGAGTGAAAGCATCCATTACCACCCAGGTTAACTGAGGGAAGTCTGTATTGCAGAATGCATGCTATACTCACGTGGGTAGGCTGGCTATTAGAGACAGGCCTACATACCTGAATAAATAAAGTATCTTATGTTGGAGCTATTTACACTAAAGCCATCGTTTCATCTTTGTCAGTTTCCGCCATGTTTATGGGTACGCCATTGCCACTGGGAAGCATTTCCCTCTGGATCAAAAACACAAGTAGACCATCTATCCTATAAAGTCCAACATGTGCTTATCTAAACGTTCAGAGGTGAATAACATGCGTATCAGGGCTATATTAAATCTGAGGAGTGAATGGAATCATGGGTGTGTACAGCTATTAAAAACAGAACAGAAAGACTGCTGTTTTTTTTAATTTTTTATTAAGGAACAAAAGTCCACCTCTTGCCAAACTAACACGTCAGAGTTTTGTGGTTGTAGTAGCCACATCTTCCTGGCCCACAATGCAATGGGGCAGCCATAGTGGTTCCATGGTTGGGAGCGGGTCACACACTGGTTACAAGGGCTTGATATCTGCCTGCATTTCGTTAGCTAGCTAGCATGCTCACCGCCATGTTGCTTAGCAAGCTTGCTCAACGAGTTGTCGTGTAGCTAGCTGCGTGACATGGCAGTAGACTAGCTACACGACTTGTAGCTAGCTCACCGCCATGTCACGCAGCTAGCTAGCTCTCCATCTCATGCCACGTAGTGTAGCTAGCTAGCGTAATTAGCCATGTTACGTATCTAGTTCTTCGATGACTCCCAGGAGATGACTAAAAAATACTTGTATGGTGTTTTTATTGACAAGATGTTTGGATGAGTCACATCCTGTTGTACTGTGTGAATAAAGAAGACTTCATGAAAACCGCTCAGGACAGGGGTGATGACATCACAGCAGGGAGCTGATCCCAGCAGAGCGACCACTCTATCTTCACTGGCCAGGGATTGACTTGTACAGTTTGTCTGCTCCTTTGTCATTCGCTGAGCTCCTCACCAAACATCCATCAATATGACTTCAAACCGAGACAAGACATCTTCAACTTAGTTTGGAAGTAGGTAGTCCCAAGATGTTCTCCAACAATGAGAGACAGAGAACATTCAATAGAATATATATACATAACATCACAGATAGGAGAGGTGGAGGGGGGGAGGGTCCCGGGTGGAGGGGGGCCCCTGGGAGCCCTGAGGCTCCGGGGTCAGAGTCTGAGGGCCGGAGAGCCGGACCAGAGCGGGAGAGCCGATGGTGCTCTGGTCTCGTCGTGCTCCCTGAGACCAACTGCAGGCTCCAAAATCCCCCAGCTTCTAGGAGTCAAGTGACAACTAAAAACTGACCAATGAGCAACCAGGAACCTAGAAGAGCCCCCACCCATTGATGCAGAAGTTAACCAATGTCCTTGCAGCACCGCCCACCCAGACATGATTTGTTGTCACGACCATTGGACAGTAGTGCTCATCCCCACCGCCAAAACTGTCCACTACTGGCCGGTGAAGATGAGGGCCGGGCTGCTATTGGTGGATGATGATGTGGGCGTGGCTCACTGTTGTTTGGAGCGCCAGAATCGTGAAGCCATGGATCCGAGGGAGAAGCCTTGCTTGGTTTGCTGGGCCACCTCGGCCAGCCGCTGCTCCTCCTCCTGTAAGGGAACACAGTTAGCCTGGCCTGCATCCCAACCTGCTCGCTACACCTGGGAACCCTCTGCTCCTGTAGAGGAACAGTTAGCCTGGCCTGCATCCCAACCTGCTCGCTACACCTGGGAACCCTCTGCTCCTGTAGAGGAACAGTTAGCCTGGCCTGCATCCCAACCTGCTCGCTACACCTGGGAACCCTCTGCTCCTGTAGAGGAACAGTTAGCCTGGCCTTCATCCCAACCTGCTCGCTACACCTGGGAACCCTCTGCTCCTGTAGAGGAACAGTTAGCCTGGCCTTCATCCCAACCTGCTCGCTACACCTGGGAACCCTCTGCTCCTGTAGAGGAACAGTTAGCCTGGCCTTCATCCCAACCTGCTCGCTACACCTGGGAACCCTCTGCTCCTGTAGAGGAACAGTTAGCCTGGCCTTCATCCCAACCTGCTCGCTTCCTGGCCCCATGTTAGTAGAAGCCAAAAGTACGCTATTTGATGGACATACAACATTAACAAGCTGTAGACGGCCGTAATTAAGGACGACACGCTGCATACCAAACAAGTTTCTTTCTCATTAGCCCAACTACTCAAACCCATCCCCCAGTACACCGCCGCCTGCTATTGGTCCACAATACCAGGCGGATGATGACGTCGTGTCATTAGACTAGGGTTAGGGTCGGGTTAGGGTTACATGGCCTGCAGTGGAGGGGTTAGGGTTACATGGCCTGCAGTGGAGGGGTTAGGGTTACATGGCCTGCAGTGGAGGGGTTAGGGTTACATGGCCTGCAGTGGAGGGGTTAGGGTTACATGGCCTGCAGTGGAGGGGTTAGGGTTACATGGCCTGCAGTGGAGGGGTTAGGGTTACATGGCCTGCAGTGGAGGGGTTAGGGCTAGGGTCGGGTTAGGGTTACATGGCCTGCAGTGGAGGGGTTAGGGTTACATGGCCTGCAGTGGACGGGTTAGGGTTACATGGCCTGCAGTGGAGGGGTTAGGGCTAGGGTCGGGTTAGGGTTACATGGCCTGCAGTGGAGGGGTTAGGGCTAGGGTCGGGTTAGGGTTACATGGCCTGCAGGGGAGGGGTTAGGGCTAGGGTCGGTTAGGGTTACATGGCCTGCAGTGGAGGGGTTAGGGCTAGGGGTCGGGTTAGGGTTACATGGCCTGGCAGGGGGAGGGGTTAGGGCTAGGGTCGGGTTAGGGTTACATGGCCTGCAGTGGAGGGGTTAGGGCTAGGGTCGGGTTAGGGTTACATGGCCTGCAGTGGAGGGGTTAGGGCTAGGGTCGGGTTAGGGTTACATGGCCTGCAGGGGAGGGGTTAGGGCTAGGGTCGGGTTAGGGTTACATGGCCTGCAGGGGAGGGGTTAGGGCTAGGGTCGGGTTAGGGTTAGGGTTACATGGCCTGCAGGGGAGGGGTTAGGGCTAGGGTCGGGTTAGGGTTACATGGCCTGCAGTGGAGGGGTTAGGGCTAGGGTCGGGTTAGGGTTACATGGCCTGCAGGGGAGGGGTTAGGGCTAGGGTCGGGTTAGGGTTACATGGCCTGCAGTGGAGGGGTTAGGGCTAGGGTCGGGTTAGGGTTACATGGCCTGCAGTGGAGGGGTTAGGGCTAGGGTCGGGTTAGGGTTACATGGCCTGCAGTGTCTGCAGTGGAGGTGCGTTTGGTTTCTCCTCCTACCTGCGCCAGCTGGGCCTGGCGGCGCTTGAAGGCAGCGATGGGATCGTCCTCCAGGGCGTAGTTCTCCAGCACCGACCGCACGTCCTCCACCCCGCTCAGAGCCACCGCTGGAGGAAACACATCACGTTGCACCTGATCCTTCTACTCTGTTGCTTTGCTTCAGTTTTGAACAGATATTGGATGCTTTAGCTTTGGCGATATTGTTCAAGTATTGGTCACTGCAATAAAGCCTTTTGAATTTGAGAGAGACAGGTAGCTTTTAAGAGGGCTGTTGATAACCTCTGATAAAACAACTGGAGCAAGCTGAGACGGAGAGACAGACAGACAGAGAGACTGATACAGGTAGACAGAGGGATAGGCAGACAGACGTACTCTTGAGGAAGTTGGCCAGGTCATACAGCGTGCGGTCCTCTGAGTTCCCGTCCCACTTCTGCAGAGCCATGCCGTTGAAAGGCTGCAGGCTGAAGGATTCCCGCTTACAGTCCACCAGGATCACCTTGCTGGTGTCCCTGTTCAGACACGAAACGTCCTGCAACACATCAAGAGTACAGCTGCTGGTTGACCACTTTTTTACCATTCTTCTTGATTTAAACTAATAGATTTGACTTGTTGTGCTCTGACAATGTGAAGCCCTTTCCCACATAGTTCCCAGGTGAAATACTGGGATAGCCTTCCAGGCACCATTCTTGTGGCCTTTCATACATGGCATAGCAATGCTATGTGTGAGTAGACTAGGGTGGAGGGTTCTACTCCCTCTACCCCAGCAGTAGAGCAAGGCGGGGTGGATGGTTCTACTCCCTCTACCCCAGCAGTAGAGCAAGGCGGGGTGGATGGTTCTACTCCCTCTACCCCAGCAGTAGAGCAAGGCGGGGTGGATGGTTCTACTCCCTCTACCCCAGCAGTAGAGCAAGGCAGGGTGGAGGGTTCTACTCCCTCTACCCCAGCAGTAGAGCAAGGCAGGGGTGGAGGGTTCTACTCCCTCTACCCCAGCAGTAGAGGAAGGCGGGGTGGAGGGTTCTACTCCCTCTACCCCAGCAGTAGAGCAAGGCAGGGTGGAGGGCTCTACTCCCTCTACCCCAGCAGTAGAGGAAGGCGGGGTGGAGGGTTCTACTCCCTCTACCCCAGCAGTAGAGCAAGGCAGGGTGGAGGGTTCTACTCCCTCTACCCCAGCAGTAGAGCAAGGCAGTACCTTGACGTGGTGTCCATCCATGTAGCGCGTTGCGTCTCTGAAGAGTCGGTACATGACGAAGCCCTGGGGGTCGATGCTGTCTATCAGCGGGTAGGCAGTCTACACACACACACACACACACACACACACACACACACACACACACACACACACACACACACACACACACACACACACACACACACACACACACACACACACACACACACACACACACACACACACACACACACTGAACAAGAGCATTAATCAGTGTACATCAAGCGCCTCCCAGGATCTGTGAATCAACATTTATGTTATCTTTGACGACTCGAATCTCTGATAGCAAGACGTTCAGCCGATGTAGAAGAGTTATGTAGAACAGGGTTAGTTATGTAGAACAGGGTTAGTTATGTAGAACAGGGTTAGTTATGTAGAACAGGGTTAGTTATGTAGAACAGGGTTAGTTATGTAGAACAGGGTTAGTTATGTAGAACAGGGTTAGTTATGTAGAACAGGGTTAGTTATGTAGAACAGGGTTAGTTATGTAGAACAGGGTTAGTTATGTAGAACAGGGTTAGTTATGTAGAACAGGGTTAGTTATGTAGAACAGGGTTAGTGGGATATGAGTAAATTAGTGATAAATGAGTGATACATTGGGAGGATGGGGTGATAAATGAGTGATACTTTGGGAGGATGGGGTGCTAAATGAGTGATACCTCAGCATTGCTTGGCTTCTGGAAGGAAACCTAAGTTATTCAATGTTTTGTGGGGGTTTGACTCCGTAATTTGCTGTGTTATGTTTTGCTTTCGACAAATGTCCCTATTGTTTGCTTGTTAAGCCCTTTGGGTTTGTTCTGCTAAACTGAATGGTGCAGCATTTGTTCTATGCGCTGAGACGTATCATTCCCATTTTGAAATCAGTGAAAGGCCTCTACCGTCTCTTTCTAAAAGGATGTAGTCTTGATCGGACATGAATACCATGCCTAATCACTCTCCGTCTCCAGAGAACGGCCACTGTTTCATTTCATAAATGGGTTGTATTAATTAGGGAATTATTATTATTATATTAGCCTATATTATAGTATTTAAGGCTAATAGTAGGCTTAGGGTTAGGGTCAAATTCAATGCAGATTCTGACATGAACGGACCACTTCAACCACGCAAAAGTCACAAACAATGAGGCTTCATTGAGGGTCAATGATGCATATGATAAATATGTAGTGTGTATATCTAGTGTAGTATAATTATACATTTTCTCACCATGCCGGTCTCTGCCGTGAAGATGACGATTTCGTAGAGTGGAGTCAGCTGTTGGAACAGGTAGTCTATACCTGGTCGCTTCTTAAACCTCCAGCCTGTAGCCAGCTACACACACACACGTTCAGTTGGGAGGACTCAGGTCACTGAGTTGTGTGTCGATAGTACTAAGGTGTTAGGAGGACACACACACACAGGTGGGTCCTTCCTCCCTCCCTCCCTCCCCCCAGGTGCAGTCTGACAGGTGGAGGACTCACCCTTACCATACTCCCCCCTCCCCTAGTAGCTCTACAACCCCTCTTCAAAAGTATGACAGACACAGAGAGACAGACAGACAGAGAGACACACAGAGAGACAGACACAGACAGACAGACACAGAGAGACACACACAGACAGACAGACACAGAGAGACACACAGAGAGACAGACACAGAGAGACACACAGAGAGACAGACACAGACAGACACAGAGAGAGAGACAGACACAGAGAGACAGACAGACAAAGACACAGACAGACACAGAGAGAAAGACAGACAGACCGACCGAGGCACAGACAGACAGTCAGACACAGAGAGACACACAGAGAGACAGACACAGACAGACAGACACAGACACAGAGAGAGAGACAGACAGACAGACACAGTGACAGAGAGAAAGAAAGACAGAGAGACACAGACAGACAGACAGACACAGAAAGACAGACAGACAGACCGCTCAGTGAGACAGGTAAAAGGGCGGTGGTCGTCATGGAGACTCACCGACCACTCAGGGTGAAGCAGCACGTCTGTGAGCTCCAGCACCAGGGTGTAGGGGGGCTGGTAGTACGGCTCCTTCAGAGGCTCTGGGAGGAGCCTGGGACTGGTGGGCTCCATGATCATCTGACACACACACTTTGACTATCATTCCCTAATGCTATTTCCCTGCAGCAGACAAGCACTAGTCCTTATAAGTTGAGCATGAGGAAGTGCCATAAAAGGCAATGTGTACCGTCGATCACACAAAGACAACCTTCAGACTTCAGTCAACCATGCTGCTTACACAAGGCCCGTCTAGGAAAAACACCCTGACTCACCTGGCGGTAGTCTTTGAAGTACTTGAAGGTTCTCCGCAACTGCTGGATGACCAGAGCATCTGGAACAAAAACAGACCAAATAGAGCTTTAAAAAGAAACTAGAGCTTTAAAATCAAACTACTAGAGCTAGGAGCTACAGAGCTGCTACAGGGGCGCTACAGAGCTGCTACAGGGGCGCTACAGAGCTGCTACAGGGGCGCTACAGGGGCGCTACAGAGCTGCTACAGGGGCGCTACAGGGGCGCTACAGAGCTGCTACAGGGGCGCTACAGAGCTGCTACAGGGGCGCTACAGAGCTGCTACAGGGGCGCTACAGGGGCGCTACAGAGCTGCTACAGGGGCGCTACAGAGCTGCTACAGGGGCGCTACAGAGCTGCTACAGGGGCGCTACAGGGGCGCTACAGGGGCGCTACAGAGCTGCTACAGGGGCGCTACAGAGCTGCTACAGGGCGCTACAGGGGCGCTACAGAGGTGCTACAGGGGCGCTACAGGGGCGCTACAGAGCTGCTACAGGGGTGCTACAGGGGCGCTACAGAGGCGCTACAGGGGCGCTACAGAGGCGCTACAGGGCGCTACAGGGGCGCTACAGAGCTGCTACAGGGGCGCTACAGAGCTGCTACAGGGCGCTACAGGGGCGCTACAGAGGTGCTACAGGGGCGCTACAGGGGCGCTACAGAGCTGCTACAGGGGTGCTACAGGGGCGCTACAGAGGCGCTACAGGGGCGCTACAGGGGCGCTACAGGGGCGCTACAGGGGCGCTACAGAGGCGCTACAGAGGCGCTACAGGGCGCTACAGGGGCGCTACAGGGGCGCTACAGAGGCGCTACAGGGGCGCTACAGAGCTGCTACAGGGGCGCTACAGAGGCGCTACAGGGCGCTACAGGGGCGCTACAGGGGCGCTACAGAGGCGCTACAGGGGCGCTACAGGGGCGCTACAGAGCTGCTACAGGGGCGCTACAGAGCTGCTACAGGGGCGCTACAGGGGCGCTACAGAGGCGCTACAGGGGCGCTACAGAGCTGCTACAGGGGTGCTACAGGGGCGCTACAGAGGCGCTACAGGGGCGCAGTCAGAAGCCAGAGAATCAGCATCCTCCCAAGTACTATGGGGAGGACCCCCCAGAGAGGAGCCGCTGTAAAGGTGAGCGATGCTGGGAACCCACCAGTACGGACACCTGTTTACTGCTGGGAACCCACCAGTACGGACACCTGTTTACTGCTGGGAACCCACCAGTACGGACACCTGTTGACTGCTGGGAACCCACCAGTACGGACACCTGTTGACTGCTGGGAACCCACCAGTACGGACACCTGTTGACTGCTGGGAACCCACCAGTACGGACACCTGTTGACTGCTGGGAACCCACCAGTACGGACACCTGTTGACTGCTGGGAACCCACCAGTACGGACACCTGTTGACTGCTGGGAACCCACCAGTACGGACACCTGTTGACTGCTGGGAACCCACCAGTACGGACACCTGTTGACTGCTGGGAACCCACCAGTACGGACACCTGTTGACTGCTGGGAACCCACCAGTACGGTGTGCATCTCTGTGCGTCACAAAGAGCCTCAGATTGGCTAAATCTAAAAAACGCCACAACATTTATTTCAGGCGGAAATGAAACCTCCCATTGAGGCCTTGTTGTAGGTTTAATAACTCTAAGCCCCAGCATCTGTTGATTACTTCACCTGTACAACAATCTCAAGGGACAGTTGTCTTTAAGTGTGTGTATACAGTGTGTAGTGTTCATGTGTGTAGTGTTCATGTGTGTAGTGTTCATGTGTGTATACAGTGTTTATACAGTGTGTAGTGTTCATGTGTGTATACAGTGTGTAGTGTTCATGTGTGTATACAGTGTTTATACAGTGTGTAGTGTTCATGTGTGTATACAGTGTTTATACAGTGTGTAGTGTTCATGTGTGTATATAGTGTGTAGTGTTCATGTGTGTATACAGTATTTATAGTGTTCATGTGTGTGTATATAGTGTGTAGTGTTCATGTGTGTATACAGTGTTTATACAGTGTGTAGTGTTCATGTGTGTATATAGTGTGTAGTGTTCATGTGTGTGTATACAGTATTTATACAGTGTGTAGTGTTCATGTGTGTATACAGTGTTTATACAGTGTGTAGTGTTCATGTGTGTATACAGTGTTTATACAGTGTGTAGTGTTCATGTGTGTATACAGTATTTATAGTGTTCATGTGTGTGTATATAGTGTGTAGTGTTCATGTGTGTATACAGTGTTTATACAGTGTGTAGTGTTCATGTGTGTATATAGTGTGTAGTGTTCATGTGTGTGTATACAGTATTTATACAGTGTGTAGTGTTCATGTGTGTATACAGTATTTATAGTGAGTAGTGTTCATGTGTGTGTATACAGTGTGTAGTGTTCATGTGTGTGTATACAGTGTGTAGTGTTTATGTGTGTATAGTGTGTACAGTGTTTGTGTGTGTATACAGTGTGTAGTGTTTATGTGTGTGTATACTCTTTATGTGTGCATATTTCAATCAGTGCCCTGCAAAAAGTCCAAAGTACTCATCTGTCTTATAATAGTAATAATAAAGTAATAATAAAGTAACCCAGCACCTCCCCCAACACCTCTCCCCTCGCTCCCTGGAGACTCTATCCCCCAGAGTTCATAGCTGCGTGGGGAAGCAGGAAGCTCGGTCCATCTGCCGCAGCGTGATGTGGGGGGGAAACATGTGGGGGATAACTTGCATTCTGCTGTGGAGTTAGGGTGTTCAACACAGTGAGACTAAGTAATGGTTTGTCTTAAGTCCTCCCCTGGGACCGAGAACCACAGCCACACACACACAGGGAAAGAGAGAGAGAGACATAGACACACAGTGTGTGTGTGTCAATATGAAACATCAAGTGTCTGACTCAAGTAGGGCTGGGTATTACTAACACCAAATCAATATTGTCTTACTTGACTTTGGAAAATGTTTACTACAATCAACAAATTAAGCTGGCAGCTCTGGTTATATTTCATTCCATCTGGCACAGAACACCAGTTACAATCTTGGCTCAGTTCAGAAAACATTTCTCGTTAATAATCGAGGACAAAGACAAATGGAGCTGCGCAGAGCAGAAATGCACACGTGATGACAGAGGCTTGATCCAGCAGAACATTACAACATGCTACAAACATGACAGACCAGTTTGACATATCATGACCGGCGCTCCTGCTCACCTGTAGAGCTAGCATTCAGCTACCTCGGCAATAGTGCAGCTAACTAGACGATAGCACGGCTAACTAGAGGATAGTGCAGCTAACTAGACGATAGCACGGCTAACTAGACAATAGTGCAGCTAACTAGACAATAGCGCGGCTAACTAGACAATAGCGCAGCTAACTAGACAATAGTGCAGCTAACTAGACAATAGTGCAGCTAACTAGACAATAGTGCAGCTAACTAGACAATAGTGCAGCTAACTAGACAATAGTGCGGCTAACTAGACAATAGTGCAGCTAACTAGACAATAGTGCAGCTAACTAGACAATAGTGCAGCTAACTAGACAATAGTGCAGCTAACTAGACAATAGTGCAGCTATCTAGGTGATGGTGCGGCTAACTAGACAATAGTGCAGCTAACTAGACAATAGTGCAGCTAACTAGACAATAGTGCAGCTAACTAGACAATAGTGCAGCTAACTAGACAATAGTGCAGCTAACTAGACAATAGTGCAGCTAACTAGACAATAGTGCAGCTAACTAGACAATAGTGCAGCTAACTAGGTGATGGTGCGCCTATCTATGCAGGCATGCAGATCATACATAGCATGATCTGCATGATCTAGCATGCGGCTAACTAAGTGAGAAAGACTAAATGTACAGAAAGTAAAAGAACCATTTCCGCTGTGTTCTAGGTTCAATAAATTCTATTGAAGAAGTTATTTTCTACTGTTATGTTTGGCGAGTTGCGTCAATAAAGTCCTAGGAGACCAAGTTATTTGAGCGAAAAACAGAAGCCACTGGTTGAGCTCCACAGCCCATAATAGTCGGCAGGGGGGGCCCAGGGTCAAGACCCCATGCAGTGGGATACAGTGATGTCCGGTCTAACCCCCCCCCCCCCCCCCACGCTGCTGGAGGGGCTCCAGGAGCCACACACAAAGAACCTCCACACCAGAGACACAGAGAGAGACAGAGTATACCCTAACCTGATCATAGAGGGTTCATACCCTAACCTGATCATAGAGGGTTCATACCCTAACCTGATCATAGAGGGTTCATACCCTAACCTGATCATAGAGGGTTCATACCCTAACCTGATCATAGAGGGTTCATACCCTAACCTGATCATAGAGGGTTCATACCCTAACCTGATCATAGAGGGTTCATACCCTAACCTGATCATAGAGGGTTCAAACCCTAACCTGATCATAGAGGGTTCATACCCTAACCTGATCATAGAGGGTTCAAACCCTAACCTGATCATAGAGGGTTCATACCCTAACCTGATCATAGAGGGAAGACACCTCCAGGGTCATTAGGTTCATTATCTAAACACTACAGCAGCGGTGTCAGCGCGTGTGCTATTCATTACCTAACCCTTATTGCACATCTCCATAACCATGCCGTCCTGCAACAAGCCGCTGTCACGCACACCTCTCCTCCCTCTCGGTCCCTCCAGGGAACTATTCGTCCATCATCCCTCTCTCCACTAGCCTTCTGTCACTCCCAGATAAGAGGGGAGGAGGGAGAGAAAGAAATGCTTCTTTCCAAGGGAGTTCTATCCTGTTCTAACTGTGTTGTAACAGGTTATAGGCATGCAAACACATTAATTGTGAAACAGAGTTGAGGAGTTCAATTAATTGGAAACACTCACAAAATTCAACCACATTCCTAGGACACATTCTGCAGTAGAATAGAGGAAGAGGGACTAAGGGTGTGATTAAAATAGGAGTCACAGGACTGAAGGACAATGAATAGAAGAGAGCTGAGGCGCTAAGGAGATGAGGTTAGGAGATATAGCGAGGACGTGAGGAGAGGAAGTTAGGACCTAAGATCTTCCTGAGGGACCATTCATTTGAGCCTGGTCTCTAAGCTCATCAGGGAGGACTCTTCCCCTATTCCCCTCATAATGGACCACATGATGGAGGCTGTTACCCTGATACAGGTGTAGACCTCACCCCTCATAATGGACCACATGATGGAGGCTGTTACCCTGATACAGGTGTAGACCTCACCCCTCATAATGGACCACATGATGGAGGCTGTTACCCTGATACAGGTGTAGACCTCACCCCTCATAATGGACCACATGATGGAGGCTGTTACCCTGATACAGGTGTAGACCTCACCCCTCATAATGGACCACATGATGGAGGCTGTTACCCTGATACAGGTGTAGACCTCACCCCTCATAATGGACCACATGATGGAGGCTGTTACCCTGATACAGGTGTAGACCTCACCCCTCATAATGGACCACATGATGGAGGCTGTTACCCTGATACAGGTGTAGACCTCACCCCTCATAATGGACCACATGATGGAGGCTGTTACCCTGATACAGGTGTAGACCTCACCCCTCATAATGGACCACATGATGGAGGCTGTTACCCTGATACAGGTGTAGACCTCACCCCTCATAATGGACCACATGATGGAGGCTGTTACCCTGATACAGGTGTAGACCTCACCCCTCATAATGGACCACATGATGGAGGCTGTTACCCTGATACAGGTGTAGACCTCACCCCTCATAATGGACCACATGATGGAGGCTGTTACCCTGATACAGGTGTAGACCTCACCCCTCATAATGGACCACATGATGGAGGCTGTTACCCTGATACAGGTGTAGACCTCACCCCTCATAATGGACCACATGATGGAGGCTGTTACCCTGATACAGGTGTAGACCTCACCCCTCATAATGGACCACATGATGGAGGCTGTTACCCTGATACAGGTGTAGACCTCACCCCTCATAATGGACCCCGGGGGGCGTGGGGTTATTGATCAAGTGATCAGTCTGATCAGCAGGTGATCAGAACTCGTTTAGCAGAGCGGACCATTACAGAAAACACAAACACGCTTTTGGTTTATTGGCCAATAGGCTGTCAATAGTAGCGTCAGCTCTTTAGCTGTGGAACTGACGGACGGACGGACAGAGCGAGAGGATAAGAAGAGAGGGATGAAAAATAAAAAGGAACGAAAATAGAATGGAATAAAAGAATGGAGGAGGGAGAGGGTGGAGGAGGGAGAGAAAGGTGGGTGGAGGGAGAGGATGGAGGAGGGAGAGAGGTGGGTGGAGGGAGAGAGGATGGAGAAAGGTGGGTGGAGGGAGAGAGGATGGAGAGAGAGAGAGGGTGGAGGAGGGAGAGAGGTGGGTGGAGGGAGAGAGGATGGAGAGAGGTGGATGGAGGAAGAAAGAGGGTGGAGGGAGAGGTGGATGGAGGGAGAGAGAGGGTGGAGGAGGGAGAGGTGGGTGGAGGGAGAGAGGTGGATGGAGGAAGAAAGAGGGTGGAGGGAGAGAGAGGGTGGAGGAGGGAGAGAGGTGGGTGGAGGGAGAGAGGTGGGTGGAGGGAGAGAGGTGGGTGGAGGGAGAGAGGATGGAGGATGGAGAGAGGTGGGTGGAGGGTGAAAGAGGGTGGAGGAGGGAGAGGTGGGTGGAGGGAGAGAGGTGGGTGGAGGGAGAGAGGTGGGTGGAGGGAGAGAGGTGGGTGGAGGGAGAGAGGTGGGTGGAGGGTGAAAGAGGGTGGAGGAGGGAGAGGTGGGTGGAGGGTGAAAGAGGGTGGAGGAGGGAGAGGTGGGTGGAGGGAGAGAGGTGGGTGGAGGGAGAGAGAATGGAGGATGGAGAGGGGTGGGTGGGTGGAGGGAGAAAGAGGGTGGAGGGAGAGAGGTGGATGGAGGGTGAGAGAGGGCGGAGGAGGGAGAGGTGGGTGGGTGGAGGGAGAGAGAGGGTGGAGGAGGGAGAGGTGGGTGGGTGGAGGGAGAGAGGTGGGTGGAGGGAGAGAGGTGGATGGAGGGTGAAAGAGGGTGGAGGGAGAAAGAGGAGGGAGAGAGGTGAAAGGAATGAACAGAGTCATGATTGGGAGGGAAGGAGGATGATGGATGAGACAGACAAGTAGGACTCAGGAGAGAGGGTTATTGATCAAGTGATCAGCAGAATCAGCCCACGATCAGAACTCGTTTAAGGAAGAACATGCCACAGATGTCACAAGCAGAATGCTGCCATGGTGGTTCTGCCTTACTGGCTTTAATTAGCGCCTTAGATCTGGGACTAGCATAGGTTCGATGATGTTGAGATGCTAACTTTCTAGTGCTAGCAGCAGAGCTCGGTGAAGGACCTCCAGCACTTAAGACTTGATCATAACCTTAAGGGTTAGGGCTTAAAGCTTGATCATAATGTCATCTTGATCATAACCTTAAGGGTTAGGGCTTAAGGCTTGATCATAACCTTAAGGGTTAGGGCTTACGGCTTGATCATAATGTCATCTTGATCATAACCTTAAGGGTTAGGGCTTAAGGCTTGATCATAACCTTAAGGGTTAGGGCTTAAGGCTTGTTCATAATGTCATCTTGATCATAACCTTAAGGGTTAGGGCTTAAGGCTTGATCATAATGTCATCTTGATCATAACCTTAAGGGTTAGGGCTTAAGGCTTGATCATAATGTCATCTTGATCATAACCTTAAGGGTTAGGGCTTAAGGCTTGATCATAATGTCATCTTGATCATAACCTTAAGGGTTAGGGCTTAAGGCTTGATCATAATGTCATCTTGATCATAACCTTAAGGGTTAGGGCTTAAGGCTTGATCATAATGTCATCTTGATCATAACCTTAAGGGTTAGGGCTTAAGGCTTGATCATAATGTCATCTTGATCATAACCTTAAGGGAGTCATTATTACGGACAGTATTCACGGCACACGGGATGTCGGGCCACTCAGAATGTACAGGACAGTAGTTCAATGAAAAAGATAAAGAACATGTCAACCCATCCTCGTGGATGAGCCTTCATAGTACATAGTAGCTACCATAGGACCTCCTAGTAGCTACCATAGGACATCCTAGTAGCTACCTCCTAGTAGCTGCCATAGGACCGCCTCGTAGCTGCCATAGGACCTCCTAGTAGCTAGGGTTAGCTACCATAGGACCTCCTAGTAGCTACCTCCTAGTAGCTGCCATAGGACCTCCTAGTAGCTAGAATTAGCTACCATAGGACCTCCTAGTAGCTACCTCCTAGTAGCTGCCATAGGACCTCCTAGTAGCTACCTCCTAGTAGCTGCCATAGGACCTCCTAGTAGCTAGGGTTAGCTACCATAGGACCTCTTAGTAGCTGCCATAGGACCTCCTAGTAGCCAGGGTTAGCTACCATAGGACCTTCTAGTAGCTGCCATAGGACCTCCTAGTAGCTACCTCCTAGTAGCTGCCATAGGACCTCCTAGTAGCTAGGGTTAGCCACCATAGGACCTCTTAGTAGCTGCCATAGGACCTCCTAGTAGCTAGGGTTAGCTACCATAGGACCTCCTAGTAGCTAGGGTTAGCTACCATAGGACCTCCTAGTAGCTAGGGTTAGCTACCATAGGACCTCCTAGTAGCTAGGGTTAGCTACCATAGGACCTCCTAGTAGCTAGGGTTAGCTACCATAGGACCTCCTAGCTCCACAGACAGACAGGAGGAGAGGGGGTCATAAAGATTGAGACACGAGGAACAGAGGCTGGGCTAAACATCACAGAGTGGTTGAACAGAGGGGGAGGGGGGAGGATGGATATAGGGATGAGAGGCAGACAGACCAACATGACTCAGAGTTATTGATCAAGTGACAGAACTCATTTAACAAAGAACCCGACACACACACGTTGCGACAGGGGTTCTGGATTATTGGCCAATAGGCCGCTGACAGTAGCTTTAGCATCTTAGGTCTGAGACTAGCGCTGGTTGAAGTAATAGAAGATGCAGGGCAATGTTCGCATTGTGGTAATGTGTCTCTGATAATACCACAGGTAAAGCCTATGATTCGTTACATCTTCACGTATTCCCTGGGGTGTTCTAGACACATGTTTATGACCTCCGACCCCTAGAGTACTGCCCCACAGACAGATGGACAGACAGGAGGAGAGAGGGGTCATAAAGATAGAGACATGAACAGAGAGGGGGGTAGAGACTAAGAATGACAGAATGGTTGAACAGAGGGAGTTGAGATGGAGAGATGATGGATGGGTGAGAGGAGAGAGGGTTATTGATCAAGTGATCAGTAGAATCAGCAGGCGATCAGAACTCGTTTAAGGAAGAGCATGCCACTGGTTAGGGTAAGGTTAGGGTAGGGTTAGCCAGGCCCACAGTGTTTCCTGCTATTCCCTGGAGATCAGTTCAATCACCAGGCTGACAGTAATGACCTCAGATAACCACGGGGAACAGGAAGTATAGTTCAGTTCTGGGAAACGCCAGCCCAGTGACATGAAAACCTGTGTGTGTGTGTGTACGTGCGTCCTCCCATTAATCCTTAATGGGAGGACGCACGTACACACACACACACACAGGTTTATTCCCATTAATCCTTAATGGGAAGAATGACAGAAAAAAGACGAAAAACTTACCCTTATCAAACTCATCTAGAATCTGGAAAGAAAGAAAAACAGAAAAAAGAGAAAGATAGAGATCAGTACAACTTCTGACCTGAGCCTTCTCTGGGTGCATGTGTAAACATCTCTCTCTCTCTCTGATTAACAACACTGATAACATAACTTCACATCTGAACTCAACTTCTGAACTTAACAGGATAAAGACATGACAAAGGACTTTGGTGCGACAGCTCAAACTGAAACTGATCCAAGCACAGCTATGTTGTCATTGTTTGGGTTCACAGGCACTTACACATCGGCATTTAAAATAGCTGTTTTTCAAGTTATGGTTTGCTGTGGCTATTATCACCTTGCTTGGAAAACGTAAACTTTTGTTTTCCCCTACAGATAGACAGTGGAAGAGTGCCAAGACTGTGCTCAGAGCTCCACCTGGTGGCCCAGGGCAGTCACTACGCCTGCACGTGGCATTCTAATGCTAAACTTCAGACACAACCACATCACGGCTCCTCCCAGATCCAACAATACCTCACAACAGCTACCGGTCCATTCTACAAAATCGTATCAGTTTAGTTTTTATATTTACTTTATGTTCCATCTTTAGCAGAGTGAAGCATTCAGAATCAGAGGATTGGACTGTGCAGCACAATTATTGGTTCTATGCAGTCATTTAGTGATGCTTTAATCCAAAGTGACTGACAAATGAAAAAGGAGGGGTTAGGACTACCAACCCCTGCTACCTGTAGGCAGGGTTAGGGTTAAGGGTTAGGGTTAACCCTAACTGACCCTAACCCTAACCCTACGCTTAAGCACCTACAGGTAGCATGCGGACGCTGGGGATCAAAACCAGAACTGTTCCACTTGGTTCATATGTTTACTGGTGTTACTGGGCAGCAGGGATGAAATCGGGCTAGCGCCCGTACGGCTAACGATTCTTTAGGCTCAGCCTCTTCCGGGGATTAGCACTACGTGACTAGCTCTGAACGTCTGATACTTGGAGCCAGTTAAGCAGCGTCTTCATGAGACTGAAGACAGGATTCTCATTGGCTGTCAGTACTTCACATAGCTCTCGTTAGCTGTCAGTACTTCCAGTACGTCACAAAGCTCTCGTTAGCTGTCAGTACTTCCAGTACATCACATAGCTTTCGTTAGCTGTCAGTACTTCCAGTACATCACATAGCTTTCGTTAGCTGTCAGTACTTCCAGTAAATCACATAGCTCTCGTTAGCTGTCAGTACTTCCAGTAAATCACATAGCTCTCGTTAGCTGTCAGTACTTCCAGTACATCACATAGCTCTCGTTAGCTGTCAGTACTTCCAGTATGTCACGTCCATGGGGTAATCAGTAGTCTCTTTCACCTGTGGACCACAGCCATTTTAAAACAGACCAGATACTTCACAAAGGGGCTGTTTCTATTGATGTACTGTTCCCGGATTGGGCGTGCTTACATGTCCATCAAGAGCTCTTCCTGCCCAGTAGGCAGCTCTTGAGTTAATCAGGGTTAGGGTTGAGGTTGTTGTTGTTAGGGTTAGGCACCAGTGTTCTGTGGAAAAGTATTGTGTGGTAGCTATTCTGTAGCCAGCTAGCATATCAACCGAATCCCTTTCCACCTACATCTTGGTCCTTAGATAATGACATGTATAACAGGACGTTTCACAGTGGCTTCTACTCAAATTAAGGCAAGTCAACCCTAACCTCCTTCTTCATTCTTCTGAGATGACAAGGCTGAAGAGGTGGTGGAACTTTCCCACACTGGCTGCCCCAGCAGGCTGTAGCTTTATGACCAAGATCTGACCCAATAGCCCCACCCTCCTGTAATCCTGTGAAGAGAGGTGGTTGGGTTGGGGGGGGGTCTGCTGGTCTTTGAAGTGCCCTGTCTGGTGGACAGGAAGGGGCCGGGGTCTTTACTGCGTGACAGGAGACTGAGGGTCGTATCCGGCCAGAAGACAGTCTGTTCCCACGCACAAACCTCCCCGATACACAAAGCCCTTCTCCTCAATCCACCGTGTTATTACGATGAGATGCACTTCATTAACCCCAGATAGGAGAGGTGGAATCCAGGTGTCCAGGTACTGTGGTCCCAGCATATATTCCGGTGGATAATGTTATCCAAAGCGTCTTACAATACAGTGACCGCATTCATCGGTAGCATGGCTGGCCCCAGTGGGAATCTAACCCTGACTGTGGCTGTGTCCCTGCACCGTTCTACCAGTTGAGCTGTGAGCATAGCTTCCTTAGTCCAGTAACCAGCCAGCCAGACTGTAGAGAGCAACAGAGAGAGACCAACAGAGAGACAGACCAACAGAGAGAGAGACCAACAGAGAGACAGACCAACAGAGAGACGGAGCAACAGAGAGAGACCAACAGACCAACAGAGAGACAGACCAACAGACCAACAGAGAGACAGACCAACAGAGAGACACAGACCAACAGACAGACAGACCAACAGAGAGACCAACAGAGAGACAGACCAACAGAGAGAGACCAACAGAGAGAGACCAACAGAGAGACAGACCAACAGAGAGAGACCAACAGAGAGAGACCAACAGAGAGACAGACCAACAGAGAGACAGACCAACAGAGACCAACAGAGAGAGAGACCAACAGAGAGACAGACCAACAGAGAGACAGACCAACAGAGAGACAGACCAACAGGCCTCTGTGACGCCAATTGTCCACATGAGAATCCTTCATCTCTGTCCATATTGTGAAGGAGTTTGTCCATGAATCCCAGGACGGGCCAGTAGCCCGGTGGTGGAGCTGGATATATACTAATACAGTCGGCTGGCACACTTCTCCCACACCTCCTCAGCAAGACTCACACACCCTCCACTTCTCACCTTGTCTTTATGAGGACCTTTGAAGGTCCTCATAAAGACAAGGTGAGAGAAGTGTGGAGCAGACCCCAGATGTGCACTCCCCCCCCGCCCACACATACACACACACTCCCCCCCCCCCACACACACACATATACACACACACACTCCCCCCCCACACATACTCCCCCCCCCCACACACACACCCCCCCCCCCCCACACACACACACACATATACACTCCCCCCCGCCCACACATACACACACACTCCCCCCCCCCACACACACACATATACACACACACACTCCCCCCCACACATACTCCCCCCCACACATACTCCCCCCCCCCCCACACACACACACATATACACTCCCCCCCACACACACATACACTCCCCCCCCCACACACACACACATACACTTCTTCCCCCCCCCCCCCCCCCCACACACACACACACACACTCCCCCCCACACACACACACACACCCCAGTGTGAGGGCCCAGTAGACTAGGGGAGGTTAGTTTCTCAGAGGAGTGTGTATGTGAGGGCCCCTCCTTCCTTCAGAGGAGTGTACTGTGGCTGACATGGGGAGGAGGTTTGTTTCTCAGAGAGGAGTGTGTATGTGAGGGCCCCTCCTTCCTTCAGAGGAGTGTACTGTGGCTGGAGGTGGTGGTTCTCCAGGGGTTGAGGGGACAGCAGAAGTGTGTCACACCACAGCTCAGCAGCCTAGTCACACTCAGATGGGAACAAGTGTGCCAGTTTAAGGCAGAGCAGAGCTCTTCTCGCTCGTAAACAAGAGACACCCTTCTACTCCGGGAAGACCTTTGATGTCATCCTCGATAGTCCAACCCACATCTCTCAAGTCAAGAGAGCTTTATTGGTGCAGGAAATCAACTTGGCAGGCAAATCAGTTGAAGAATTAAACACAAAGGATAAACACTTAGGGTAGGACCTTAGGGTAAACACTAACCCAGGGTAAACACTTAGGGTAGGACCTTAGGGTAAACACTAACCCAGGGTAAACACTTAGGGTAGGACCTTAGGGTAAACACTAACCCAGGGTAAACACTTAGGGTAGGACCTTAGGGTAAACACTAACCCAGGGTAAACACTTAGGGTAAACACTTAGGGTAAACACTAACCCAGGGTAAACACTTAGGGTAGGACCTTAGGGTAAACACTAACCCAGGGTAAACACTTAGGGTAGGACCTTAGGGTAAACACTAACCCAGGGTAAACACTTAGGGTAAACACTTAGGGTAAACACTAACCCAGGGTAAACACTTAGGGTAGGACCTTAGGGTAAACACTAACCCAGGGTAAACACTTAGGGTAGGACCTTAGGGTAAACACTAACCCAGGGTAAACACTTAGGGTAGGACCTTAGGGTAAACACTAACCCAGGGTAAACACTTAGGGTAGGACCTTAGGGTAAACACTAACCAGGGTAAACACTTAGGGTAGACCTTAGGGTAAACACTAACCCAGGGTAAACACTTAGGGTAGGACCTTAGGGTAAACACTAACCCAGGGTAAACACTTAGGGTAGGACCTTAGGGTAAACACTAACCCAGGGTAAACACTTAGGGTAGGACCTTAGGGTAAACACTAACCCAGGGTAAACACTTAGGGTAGACCTTAGGGTAAACACTAACCCAGGGTAAACACTTAGGGTAGGACCTTAGGGTAAACACTAACCCAGGGTAAACACTTAGGGTAGACACTTAGGGTAAACACTAACCCAGGGTAAACACTTAGGGTAGGACCTTAGGGTAAACACTAACCCAGGGTAAACACTTAGGGTAGGACCTTAGGGTAAACACTAACCCAGGGTAAACACTTAGGGTAAACACTTAGGGTAAACACTAACCCAGGGTAAACACTTAGGGTAGGACCTTAGGGTAAACACTAACCCAGGGTAAACACTTAGGGTAGGACCTTAGGGTAAACACTAACCCAGGGTAAACACTTAGGGTAAACACTTAGGGTAAACACTAACCCAGGGTAAACACTTAGGGTAGGACCTTAGGGTAAACACTAACCCAGGGTAAACACTTAGGGTAAACACTTAGGGTAAACACTAACCCAGGGTAAACACTTAGGGTAGGACCTTAGGGTAAACACTAACCCACAGACGACTTCCTGAAATAGACCCCCCCCCCCCCCCCCCCACCCAAAATATTTGTAATGCAGATCTACACCATCCACGTGATTGACCTATCTTGAAATAAAGGGGTTAGGGTTAGCCTAACCCCATCTTGAAATAAAGGGGTTAGGGTTAGCCTAACCCCATCTTGAAATAAAGGGGTTAGGGTTAGCCTAACCCTATCTTGAAATAAAGGGGTTAGGGTTAGCCTAACCTTATCTTCAAATAAAAGAGGCCAATTTGACAGAAATGTTACAAGTTGGCAGCCATGATATCAGGCACTTTGCCAGCGTGTGTGTTTGCGCGTGCAAGCGTGTGTGAGTGAAACACAACGTACCTTATTTCCTTGCTCGTCCTCGGAATTGCTACCTACACAGATAGAGAGGGAGAGAGACAAAATGAGAGAAAGGGGGGAGATAGAATGAGAGAGAGAGGGAGAGAGACAAAATGAGAGAGAGAAAGGGGGGAGATAGAATGAGAGAGAGACAAAATGAGAGACAGAAAGGGGGGAGAGAGAGTGAGTGAGTGCAATTCCGAGATGAAGCTGTCCTGAGAGTCAGGAGCGTTTGTTTTTAACCACAGGAGGACAACTCTGTAGACTTACCGAAGACGTAGACCATGCCCACAGCCCCGCCCACCCCCATCAGGCTGGCCAGGCGAATAATTATCTTCTTAGCATAGGCCGTGTTCTCCTTCTGCTTCTGCTCCTTCTTCTTCTCCTCGCCCTCGCCCTCTCCTGGCTGAGGAGCACAACACAACGTCAACTTTATCCACGGAGGAGGTTCTGGGACCAAGGTAGCACGTCCCTGAAGTGATCTCGGATCCCTGGTGGACACCTTGTTACTGGTCACTCAGTGTGGACCCAGTTTGTTACTGGTCACTCAGCGTGGACCCAGTTTGTTACTGGTCACTCAGCGTGGACCCAGTTTGTTACTGGTCACTCAGCGTGGACCCAGTTTGTTACTGGTCACTCAGCGTGGACCCAGTTTATTCCATTCAACACGTTGTGTTTGTCTAGGTTCATCAAACATAGCAAAAAACTACTATGTAACCAGAACAGGGTTTTTGATCAAACTGACTTACTTCAATAAGAAAGTTCAGTACAACACATTCTTAAAATCCAAACGGTCCTGTCTCTATCAGGTTAGGTTGCTTATGCTGGTTTAAACTGTTTAAACACTAAACTGTACCAAGGTTTAACTGCTTCCTGTCCTGTCTATCAGGTTAGGTTGCTTATGCTGGTTTAAACTGTTTAAACACTAAACTGTACCAAGGTTTAACTGCTTCCTGTCCTGTCTATCAGGTTAGGTTGCTTATGCTGGTTTAAATTGTTTAAATACTAAACTGTACCAAGGTTTAACTGCTTCTTGTCCTCACACCAGTGGGTTTAGCTCAGGGACGCTTTGACCTTCACTAGGAACACATCTACTGGCACCCAGAAGAACATGATAGTGTACCATAGGACCACTATATAACATGTTAGTGTACCATAGGACCACTCTATTATAGGACCACTATATAACATGATAGTGTACCATAGGACCACTCTATTATAGGACCACTATATAACATGATAGTGTACCATATGACCACTCTATTATAGGACCACTATATAACATGATAGTGTACCATAGGACCACTCTATTATAGGACCACTATATAACATGATAGTGTACCATAGGACCACTCTATTATAGGACCACTATATAACATGATAGTGTACCATAGGACCACTCTATTATAGGACCACTATATAACATGATAGTGTACCTTAGGACCACTATATAACATGATAGTGTACCATAGGACCACTCTATTATAGGACCACTATATAACATGATAGTGTACCATAGGACCACTCTATTATAGGACCACTATATAACATGATAGTGTACCATAGGACCACTCTATTATAGGACCACTATATAACATGATAGTGTACCATAGGACCACTCTATTATAGGACCACTATATAACATGATAGTGTACCATAGGACCACTCTATTATAGGACCACTATATAACATGATAGTGTACCATAGGACCACTATATAACATGATAGTGTACCATAGGACCACTCTATTATAGGACCACTATATAACATGATAGTGTACCATAGGACCACTATTATAGGACCACTATATAACATGATAGTGTACCATAGGACCACTCTATTATAGGACCACTATATAACATGATAGTGTACCATAGGACCACTCTATTATAGGACCACTATATAACATGATAGTTTACCATAGGACATATTATAGGACCACTATAACATACAGTTGTATTATAGTACAACTGTATTAAACAACAATTAGACACTCGTGTGAATAAATGGATGTAAAGCCATTCACTTGTCGTTTGGACAGACTGAAGCCGAGTCACTAGCACGCTGTGTAGGACAGGGTTATCATAGGACGCATGGTTAGGTGAGAACATACCGCATATTAATGTATTCCAACACACTAACTCAACTGGTATTCCTTATTGAACATTAAACGAACTGGATACATGTCATGTTCATAAAAGATTAAACAGCCGAGTCCGGTGTGTTTGACAGGCTAGCAAAGGTAGCTAGCGCTAGCTTGGTGACACTAGGGACGCTCGTTTCAGCGCCTGGTGGTGTTCGTGGGAGCGGGGTTTTATTTATTTACCCCGATCTAAAGGAGACACCCACAGACACACACACCGACTAAGCACCGCCGGCCTGGCAGCTCAGTGACGTATGGACCGAGCGCTCCCCCGGTGACTCACCTGCGCTGTCTGTTGCTTCAGCTTTTCCTGGAGGACAGCTTGTGCCAGCCCGCCAGTTCCTCCACCTCCACTCTCTCCGCTCTCTTTCGTGAACTGCGCCCGTAAAACGTACAGCGGGGCCGGGGTACCGCTGTCCAGCCCGGTGCTCAGCCGCAGGAGGCCGCGGCCGGCCCGGATGCACATGGGGAGCAGCGCCGATGTCGACATATTGCACTGGGAGTAGACGCTACCGCCAGCCGGCGAGTGTTACGATGGTTAAGGTCGAATGTACCTGATTGGCTGGCGTCTGCTGAATGACAATGGGGAGGGGCGAACCAGAGGCAGTGGCAGAAGGAAGTGGGCGGAGTTTGAACTTGCTTAGCCAATCACGTCAAGATTCCGTTGACCTTCGGATTCGTTTGTTTTTACTGACCTTCGAATGTGCGGCGCGGGCGCCAGTGATACATTTCAATGTAGAAATATATCTCTCTGTTATAAATATACATATCTCTATTTCCAATAGGCTTTAGTTGTATCTATATATCCAATGTACTCTATGGTTATATCTATATATAACTATATCCTATATAGGATATAGCTATATGGCAATGTTCTAAATATACTTTTGTTACATCTTTGTATATCCTATAGTTTATGCTTTTCTCTATAATATGTAATCTTATTAATTATTAGATTCACGTTATACATGACTCCCGTTCTACTATAAAAGGGATTTTAACTATTTAAACAAAGTAATGTCCACTCATGTGTCTTTTAGAAATAGAATTACAAAAATACATTTACTTTACATTGATTACCTCATTAATCAACACGAACATAACTCGCAACAGTTTTAATTGTGAACATAGATCAGTCTCTCTTGTCTCTCTCTTTAATAGACAAGGTCCAAACTTATATTTCCACCAAACAACATTTGTCAAGCTATGAGCTAGCATAGCTAAAAGTAGGCCTACACGTGTAGAATTCGGAAACCCGGGTTGCTCAAACGTTTTATTGTAATAATAATAAATAGCTCCTAGCAACAGCTGCCAGAGTCCTCCGGTCGGGGCTGCGGTTCGCCGGCCGGCCACAGGGGGCCGCTGTTGATCTTGGCACCGCGGGCTCTGGCAGCCTCGGCTTGCATCCCACCGTCGCTGGCCAGCCGGCGGTGGATCTCCGACGCCATGGCGAGGAAGGCTCGCTCCACGTTAGCTGAGCTCCGAGCACTTGTCTCCATGAAGGGGATGTGGAGAGAAGAGGCCAGCTCCTGAGTGAGTGTGTGAGAGTGAGGGAGACACAATAAGGAGAAAAAGGGACCAACATGTTAAGAACCAGATAAACGCAACTGAGGAATACATAGACTCGAACCACTTCTGGGAAAATTGGAACACACTAAACAAACAAAAACGGGAAGATTTCCACGTTCAAAATGGAGATGTATGGATAAACCTCTTTGGCCCCATCGTAAAGAACAAAGAGCAAACACATACAGGATCAATTACAAACACTAGAATCAGTTATTAAAGATGATCAGAACCCACTAGAGTCTCCGATCACGTTAAAAGAACTACAGGACAAAATAAGAGCCGTCAAACTGAAAAAGGCCTGTGGTGTTGATGGTATTCTAAATGAAATGATTAAATATTCAGATCTCAAATTTCAATTGGCAATACTAAAACTGCTTAACACTTCAACTGCTCTTAGCTCCGGGATCTTCCCCAATATCTGGAACCAAGGACTGATTAGCCCAATCCACAAAAGTGGAGCTAAATTTGACCCCAATAACTACCAACTAACGTGTCAACAGCAAGCTCTGTAAAATTCTCTGTATGATAAATAGCAGACTCCTTAATTTCCTGACTGACAATAATGCCATAAGCAAAAACCAAATAGGCTTCTTACCAAATTATCGTACAACAGACCATATATTCACACTAAGCACCCTCATTGACAACCAAATAAACCAAGACAAAAGCAAACTATTCTCTTGCTTTGTAGACTTTGAAAAAAAGCCTTTGACTGAATTTGGCATGATGGTTTGTTGTTTAAATGAATAGAAAGTGGTGTTGGAGGAAAAACCTATGACTTCATAAAGCCAATGTACAACAAATGTGCAGTTAAGACAGGAAAGAAGCACACGTCTTTCCACAAAGCCGGGGTGTGAGACAGGGATGCAGCTTGAGTCCGACCCTGTTCAACACATTATGAGGACGACAGACCAGTCTGCAGCGCCCGGCATAACACTGGTAGACACCAGGATACTGAAGACCTGGTGCTGCTGTCCCCAACCTAAGGCCTACAGCAGCACCTAGATCTTCTGCACACTTTCTCTCAAACCTTAGTACAACTAAAATAAGGATATTTGAAAAAAAGACCCAGCCTCCACAAATACACATTCCACCTAGACACTGTTACTCTAGAGCAAACAAAAAACGATACCTACCTCGGCATAAACATGAACACCACAGGAAACTTCAACAAAGCTGTAAATGACCTGAGAGACAAGGCAAGGAGGGCCTTTTATGCCATAAAAAGAAACATCAAACTAGACCTTCCAATTAAGATCTGGCTCAAAATCTTCAACGCAGTTCTAGAAGCCATCGCGCTCTGTGGCTGGGAGGTCTGGGAGGTCTGGGAGGTCTGGGCTCCACTCTCTAACCAAGAGTTCATCACGCTCTGTGTCTGGGAGGTCTGGGCTCCACTGTCTAACCAAGAGTTCATCACGCTCTGTGTCTGGGAGGTCTGGGCTCCACTCTCTAACCAAGAGTTCATCACGCTCTGTGTCTGGGAGGTCTGGGCTCCACTCTCTAACCAAGAGTTCATCACGCTCTGTGTCTGGGAGGTCTGGGCTCCACTGTCTAACCAAGAGTTCATCACGCTCTGTGTCTGGGAGGTCTGGGAGGTCTGGGCTCCACTCTCTAACCAAGAGTTCATCACGCTCTGTGTCTGGGAGGTCTGGGCTCCACTCTCTAACCAAGAGTTCATCACGCTCTGTGTCTGGGAGGACTGGGCTCCACTCGCTAACCAAGAGTTCATAAAACGGGACAAACATCAAATTGAAACTCTACATGCAGAATTCTGCAAATCTATCCTAAGAGTCCAAAACAATTTATACAAATAATGCATGCAGAGTGGAATTAGGACGATATCCAATCATTATTAAAATCCAGAAGAGAGCTTTAAAATGTTATAACCACCTTAAGGAAAGTGACAGCAACACACTCCACAACAAGGCCCTCACCCACAGAGTTACATCCAGAAAAGAGTCCCCTTAGCCAGCTGGTCCTGGGACTGTTCGGAGTAAATTGGCTACTTGTCCCTTAACAGAGAATACACAGTTGCAGAATACCTGACCACCGGGACTGACCCGAAACAAAGAAAATCCTTGACCAGGTACAGACTCAGTGACCACAGCCTGGAGCATCGAGAAGGGACAGACAGACCTGGCTCCCCAGAGAAGACAGACCTGGCTCCCCAGAGAAGACAGACCTGGCTCCCCAGAGAAGACAGACCTGGCTCCCCAGAGAAGACAGACCTGGCTCCCCAGAGAAGACAGACCTGGCTCCCCAGAGAAGACAGACCTGGCTCCCCAGAGAAGACAGACCTGGCTCCCCAGAGAAGACAGACCTGGCTCCCCAGAGAAGACAGACCTGGCTCCCCAGAGAAGACAGACCTGGCTCCCCAGAGAAGACAGACCTGGCCTCCCCAGAGAAGACAGACCTGGCTCCCAGAGAAGACAGACCTGGCTCCCCAGAGAAGACAGACCTGGCTCCCCAGAGAAGACAGACCTGGCTCCCCAGAGAAGACAGACCTGGCTCCCCAGAGAAGACAGACCTGGCTCCCCAGAGAAGACAGACCTGGCTCCCCAGAGAAGACAGACCTGGCTCCCCAGAGAAGACAGACCTGGCTCCCCAGAGAAGACAGACCTGGCTCCCCAGAGAAGACAGACCTGGCTCCCCAGAGAAGAGACAGACCTGGCTCCCCAGAGAAGACAGACCTGGCTCCCCAGAGAAGACAGACCTGGCTCCCCAGAGAAGACAGACCTGGCTCCCCAGAGAAGACAGACCTGGCTCCCCAGAGAAGACAGACCTGGCTCCCCAGAGAAGACAGACCTGGCTCCCAAGAGAAGACAGACCTGGCTCCCCAGAGAAGACAGACCTGGCTCCCCAGAGAAGACAGACCTGGCTCCCCAGAGAAGACAAAACCAACTGCAAACTGAGCTGCACTTCCTAACTTCCTGCCAGTCATACCAGGACATCAGGAACACACACTTCCCACGGATTACCCAGGCATGCAAGGACTTTGAAAACACTCCAGATGCTAACAAACTGCCATATCTGTTGGGAGAAATCCAAGAACGTGTGATCACAGCAGCCAGATTAGTCACCTGTTGTGACGAGAGAAGGACCTCAAACTGTTCATATGTAACTTCACTTTTCTGTCTGTTCACAATGACTGCACATATCCTCCAAATTGTAAATACTGTGTATCTTTTATTCATCCGTTTATAAGAGATACTGGACTTTTCTATAGTATTCCACATTTGACTTTTGATACATTTAGTATTTAACATTCTAATATTTGATATGTATGTATTTTGACCTCATAATTTTTCACCTGCTTTGGCAATGTTAACATTTGTTTCTCATGCCAATAAAGCTTTTTTAATTGAACTGAGAGAGAGAGAGAGAGAGAGAGAGAGAGAGAGAGAATATGTAATTTTATAGTATTTGAGTATTTTTTTCTCTTCCATCTCCCAGTAGAACCAGTAGCAGACTGTGGTTGTACTGGGCAGCTCCCAGTAGAACCAGTAGCAGACTGTGGTTGTACTGGGCAGCTCCCAGTAAGACCAGTAGAAGACAGTGGTTCTACTGGGCAGCTCCCAGTAGAACCAGTAGCAGACTGTGGTGGTACTGGGTGGGCGGAGTCTGTGTCTACCTGGGCTGTGGAGGAGTCGACCACCTTCTTGGAGACGAGGTCGCACTTGTTGCCTAGCAACAGCCTGGAGACGTTTTCGCAGGCGTAGCGTTCGATCTCCTGGAGCCACTGAGTGATGTTACTGTAGGACTCCTGGAGGTGGAGGAGAGGGGAGGAGGAGAGGGGAGAAGGAGAGAGGAGAGGAGGAGTGAGAGGAAGAGTGAGAGGATGATAAGGAGGAGGAAGGAGGAGAGAGGAGGAGAGGGGAGAGGAGAGGAGGAGTGAGAAGAGGAGAGAGGAGGACTGAGAGGATGATAAGGAGGAGGAAGGAGGAGAGAGGAGGAGGGGGGGAGAGGAGAGGAGGAGATGGGAGAGGGGAGAGGAGAGGAGGAGTGAGAAGAGGAGAGAGGAGGACTGAGAGGATGATAAGGAGGAGGAAGGAGGAGAGAGGAGGAGGGGGGAGAGGAGAGGAGGAGATGGGAGAGGGGAGAGGAGAGAGGAGGAGTGAGAGGATGATAAGGAGGAGAGAAGAAGGAGGGGCAGGCAGAGGGGGAGAGAGGTAGAGGAGTTGATAAATGAGGTTCTAACGTCCCCATAGCCGTCTCTTAATGTATAGATATATAGATATTTATTATTGATTAGTCTGTTAATGTATAGATATAGCTATTTATTATTGATTAGTCTGTTAATGTATAGATGTATAGATATTTATTATTGATTAGTCTGTTAATGTATGGATATATAACTATTATTGATTAGTCTGTTAATGTATAGATGTATAGATATTTATTATTGATTACAGTCTGTTAATGGGACATTAGCTCAGGAGTTAAGGCGGGTGGACTGGCAACCAGCTGGCAAAAATCGGAAGGTTGCTAATTCGAGCCCCGACTTCAACCCTAACTATGTTGAGGTGTCCTTGAGCAAGACACTTAACCCCAACCGCTCCCCGGGCGCTGTGATTGGCTGCCCACTGCTCCCTTGAGGGATGGGTTGAATGCAGAGGACAATTTTCACTATATGTATGTGACAATAAAAGTACCTTTACCTTAATGTATGGATGTATAGATATGTATTATTGATTACAGTGTTAATGTATACATTTATATAGATATTTATTATTGATTAGTCTGTTAATGTATAGATATTTATTATTGATTACAGTCTGTTAATGTATACATTTATATAGATATTTATTATTGATTACAGTCTGTTAATGTATGGATATATAGATATGTATTATTGATTAGTCTGTTAATGTATAGATATATAGATATTTATTATTGATTAGTCTGTTAATGTATAGATGTATAGATATTTATTATTGATTACAGTCTGTTAATGTATACATTTATATAGATATTTATTATTGATTACAGTCTGTTAATGTATAGATAGATATTTATTATTGATTACAGTCTGTTAATGTATACATTTATATATATATTTATTATTGATTACAGTCTGTTAATGTATAGATATTTATTATTGATTACAGTCTGTTAATGCATGGATATATAGCTATTTATTATTGATTACAGTCTGTTAATGTATGGATATATAGATATGTATTATTGATTACAGTGTTAATGTATACATTTATATAGATATTTATTATTGATTACAGTCGGATAATGTATAGATAAATAGATATTTATTATTGATTAGTCTCTTAATGTATAGATATTTATTATTAAGTCTGTTAATGTATAGATATATAGATATTTATTATTGGTTAGTCTCTTAATGTATAGATATATAAATATTTATTATTGATTAGTCTCTTAATGTATAGATATATAAATATTTATTATTGATTAGTCTGTTAATGTATAGATATTTATTATTGATTAC
Organism: Lota lota; assembly: GCA_026745465.1. Classification (NCBI taxonomy): domain Eukaryota; kingdom Metazoa; phylum Chordata; class Actinopteri; order Gadiformes; family Lotidae; genus Lota; species Lota lota. The sequence continues at coordinate 953,518 of JACYXH010000263.1, read as the reverse complement.
AGTCTGTTAATGTATACATTTATATAGATATTTATTATTGATTACAGTCGATTAATGTATGGCTATATAGATATGTATTATTGATTAGTCTGTTAATGTATAGATATATAGATATTTGGGTTAGCCCTACCTACCCTACCTGCTCGGTGACATCATAGACGATGATGATGCCGTGGGCTCCTCTATAGTAGCTGGAGGTGATGGTTCGAAACCTCTCCTGCCCTGCTGTGTCCCACTGGCACGCACACACACAAACACATGCAATCATGCACAAACACAGTATGTATATAGAACCATCCCAACATCACATTAACTGACCCTGTTATTTAAACTATCGTTAACAAGACTTACGATCTGGAGTTTCACCGTCTTCCCCTCCATGACGATGGTTCTGATCTTGAAGTCCACTCCGATGGTAGAGATGTAGGTCTCAGTGTACATGTTGTCCTGTCAGGGGGAGGGGTTATGGTCAGATCTCTAACTCGTACCTAAACTAACCATTTCCAACCTAGTACCTAAACTAACCATCTCTAACCCAACACCTAAACTAACCATCTCTAACCCAACACCTAAACTAACCATCTCTAACCTAATACCTAAACTAACCATCTCTAACCCAAACACCTAAACTAACCATCTCTAACCTAACACCTAAACTAACCATCTCTAACCTAATACCTAAACTAACCATCTCTAACCTAACACCTAAACTAACCATCTCTAACCTAACACCTAAACTAACCATCTCTAATGTAGTCCCTAAACTAACCATCTCTAACCTAACACCTAAACTAACCATCTCTAACATAACACCTAAACTAACCATCTCTAACCTAACACCTAAACTAACCATCTCTAACCTAACACCTAAAACTAACCATCTCTAATCTAACACCTAAACTAACCATCTCTAACATAACACCTAAACTAACCATCTCTAATCTAACACCTGAACTAACCATCTCTAACCTAACACCTAAACTAACCATCTCTAATCTAACACCTAAACTAACCATCTCTAACCTAACACCTAAACTAACCATCTCTAACCTAGTCCCTAAACTAACCATCTGTAACCTAGTCCCTAAACTAACCATCTGTAACCTAGTCCCTAAACTAACCATCTCTAACCTAGTCCCTAAACTAACCATCTCTAACCTAGTCCCTAAACTAACCATCTCTAACCTTGTCCCTAAACTAACCATCTCTAACCTAGTCCCTAAACTAACCATCTCTAACCTAGTCCCTAAATGTAACCTCGTGCGTGTGTGTGTTCACTACCGCAAAGCGAAGCAGCAGACATGACTTGCCGACCCCAGAATCACCGATCAACAGAAGCTTGAACAGGTAGTCACTGAGAAGACACACACACACACACACACACACACACACACACACACACACACACACACACACACACACACACACACACACACACACACACACACACACACACACACACACACACACACACACACACACACACACACACACACACATTACATGACTGGAATCTAAACCTTTGCCTAGCAACAGCAGTCTGCAGTCAATGTGGAGCCAACATGGCTGCTAGGGAGATCATTGAACAAAATAAAAGCGTACCAGGCTGACAGTAGACAATACTGTTAAGTAAGTAGTAAGTGGTTAGTTAATAGTCAGAAATAGTTGAGAACTTTCTTCTCTACCTCCTCTAACAGCAGTGACTCATGATGGCACATTTATCACATAGAGCCGGCGGTCATAACCCTTCAATGCTGTGACCTGCCTTGGTTCTGGACCCAGCCTCGATACTCATGGCCTTGGTTCTGGACCCAGCCTCGATACTCATGGCCTTGGTTCTGGACCCAGCCTCGATACTCATGGCCTTGGTTCTGGACCCAGCCTCGATACTCATGGCCTTGGTTCTGGACCCAGCCTCGATACACTCATGGCCTTGGTTCTGGACCCAGCCTTGATACACTCATGGCCTTGGTTCTGGACCCAGCCTCGATACTCATGGCCTTGGTTCTGGACCCAGCCTCGATACTCATGGCCTTGGTTCTGGACCCAGCCTCGATACTCATGGCCTTGGTTCTGGACCCAGCCTCGATACTCGTGGCCTTGGTTCTGGACCCAGCCTCGATACTCGTGGCCTTGGTTCTGGACCCAGCCTCGATACTCGTGGCCTTGGTTCTGGACCCAGCCTCGATACTCATGTCAACCCCAGGGACAAAACGAACATCTATCTAGCTGTTCATCAAAGCGTATCCTCCTGTCTTCAGACAAACCAACGATTTAAACCCAGACTGGAACAGATCTACACTACACCAGGTCTACTGTAGACCGGGTCTAGACTACAACAGATCTACACTAGTCAAGGTCTACTGTAGACCGGGTCTAGACTACAACAGATCTACACTAGTCCATGTCTACTGTAGACCGGGTCTAGACTACAACAGATCTACACTAGTCCAGGTCTACTGTAGACCGGGTCTAGACTACAACAGATATACACTAGTCCAGGTCTACTGTAGACCGGGTTTAGACTACAACAGATCTACACTAGACCAGGTCTACTGTAGACCGGGTCTAGACTACAACAGATCTACACTAGTCCAGGTCTGGACTAGATTAGATCTAGTGTAGTCCAGGGTGTATGTTAGACCAGGTCTACTGTAGACCAAATGCAGACTACTTGACTAGACTACTTTGAGGAAAAACAAAGGAAGGATCATTCTTACTACTCTGGAGTCATCTTGGAGCGGAGACCAGCAGAGACCAGCAGATCAGGAGGCTAGGAGGAAAGGACACTAGGGGAATAGGAGGTGAGAAAACAAGGAGACCAGCAAACAAGTTTATCTAGAGCGCACAGGTAAAGTGTGTGCGTCTGACTCTGCATGTGTGTGTGGAGAACAAAAGAGGGCGTGGCTAAGCCACCAACCGATGAGACTGTCCATCATTTATTTATAGAGCAAGTCAGGTTTCACACACACACACACACACACACACACACAAGTCTTAATGTATAATGGTCTATGAGGACAAGTTATAATGGTATGGGGACAGGTTATAATGGTAGTATATCTCTCTAATAATAAATAAGGAGCTAATAATGAACATAGCATTGTCTCCAGTACTTTATTTGAGGTTGGATTATACAGCAGTTATCGCGTTAATTTAGTAATACTTCAACCCATGTGTAAAATATCTTATATCTGGCTGTAAAATCGATGACAAGTAGATGTAATTCATAAAAAATAATACAACCAGCACCTCTACACAGTTAAAATAGCTCTGTGCCAAGGCGCCAGGCATCATGGGTAATGTAGTCTTATTCACTCGCTCTCAATGGATGTCCAATCCTTCAAAGTAGAAGAGTCCCAATTTACTCCACATCAGTTCCTATATCAAGGGAACAATCTTCAGTCATAAAGTACAATACAGAGTATGATTCAGTAAAAAAGGTTCAGACATATTGCCATTATCATCAAGTCCAGTTTCCCTCCTAAAATGTTCTGAGAAGATAGAGGGTCATGTGACCTCAAAGTCACCAAGTCCGGCCATGTTCCTAGTTTCCAAGACAACAAGAGTTCAGTTCATCAACATGGACCACTGGTTATATTGGCTTGAGTTAGGTTATACTGGTCTGGGTTAACTGGTCCTGGGTTAGATTCTATTGGTCTGGGTTAACTGGTCCTGGGTTAGATTCTATTGGTCTGGGTTAACTGGTCCTGGGTTAGATTCTATTGGTCTGGGTTCACTGGTCCTGGGTTAGATTCTATTGGTCTGGGTTAACTGGTCCTGGGTTAGATTATATTAACCTTGGTTCACTGGTCCTGGGTTAGCTAGATCTGGGCTCTGCTGAATTGTGTTGAGTATCTCTGGGTTTCGGAGCTCTAGGGTTAATCAGGGTTAGGGTTTATCAGGGTTAGGGTTTAGGGGGGTTAGGGTTTATCGGGGTCCGGACTCCCTGGCTTCGGTTCCCCTGGGGTCTTTAGCTGCGTGTCCTGTACCTCCATGGGCTGAGGTGTCAGAGTCTGTGGTTCTGGGTCATGAACTTCTGGCTCCTGTGGTTTTGGGTCACATAGTTCTGGCTCCTGTGGTTTTGGGTCACATAGTTCTGGCTCCTGTGGTTTTGGGTCACATAGTTCTGGCTCCTCTTGTTCTGGGTCACATAGTTCTGGGTCACATAGTTCTGGCTCCTCTTGTTCTGGGTCACATAGTTCTGGCTCCTCTTGTTCTGGGTTGTCTATAGGTGGCTTCTGCAGTTCTACCTTTTGTGTTTCATTGTTTTGTTGTTGTAGGTTTAGCTGCTCTGGTCCACGTGGTGGTTCGGGTCCAGTTGGTACTTCTGGTCCAGGTGCTGGATGTAGGCCAGGTGCTGAGTGTGGACCAGGTGCTGAGTGTGGACCAGGTGCTGAGTGTGGACCAGGTGCTGAGTGTGGACCAGGTGCTGAGTGTGGACCAGGTGCTGAGTGTGGACCAGGTGCTGAGTGTGGACCAGGTGCTGAGTGTGGACCAGGTGCTGGTAGTGTGCTGGTCGTGGGAGCTGGTGGTGGGCCGGGCGGTGGGGGTGTGTGTGATGGGGAGTGTTTGGCGTTGGCTGAGGGTTTGTCCCGGAGCAGGGTGAGGGCGTTGTGGGAGAAGTCCTTCAGGATGTCCAGCGTGTGGCGCTGCTGATCCAGAGACTCCTGGATGAAGTCCTGCTGGGTCTCCACCAGCTGCTGTACCGCCTGGGCCAGCAGCTCCAGGGAGCGCGACACGGAGCCCAGCAGAGCCCCGCCCACCTGCTGCTGCTGCAGGCTCTGGGCTGCCACCCGGGCCAGCCGCTCCTGAGCACTCCCCCCCGGGGGAGAGGGGGGAGGGGGTGCAGGGGGAGGAGCCATGGAGGAGGGAGGAGGTGCGTGCCGAGGAGGAGGAGGGAGGAGAAGGGGCGGCTGCATGATAGAGGAGGAGGGGGAGGGGTGGAAGGAGGAGGTGCCATTGGAGGAGGAAGGGTAAGGAGACGGGGGTGGAGGAGGGAAGGAGGTGTAGGAGGAAGAGCTGGAGTAGGAGTGCTTGCTGTCCGGGAGGGGCTGCACGTCCTGCTCCTCAAAGTCTATGGGCATGGCTGGAGGAGGAGCAGAAGGTTAGTGGGTCCCTAAAAACCCCCTACAGAACACACACACCTCACAGGTATGTTCTAATGTATAGCATAAAGTATGTTCTAAAGTATGTTCTAAAGTATGTTCTAATGTATAGCATAAAGTATGTTCTAAAGTATGTTCTAAAGTATGTTCTAATGTATAGCATAAAGTATGTTCTAAAGTATAGCATAAAGTATAGTATAAAGTTCTAAAGTATAGTATAAAGTATGTTCTAAAGTATGTTCTAAAGTATAGTATAAAGTATAGCATAAAGTATAGCATAAAGTTCTAAAGTATAGTATAAAGTATGTTATAAAGTATAGTATAAAGTATGTTCTAAAGTATGTTCTAAAGTATAGTATAAAGTATGTTCTAAAGTATAGCATAAAGTATAGCATAAAGTATAGTATAAAGTATGTTATAAAGTATAGTATAAAGTTCTAAAGTATAGTATAAAGTATGTTCTAAAGTATGTTCTAAAGTATAGCATAAAGTATAGTATAAAGTATAGCATAAAGTATAGCATAAAGTTCTAAAGTATAGTATAAAGTATGTTATAAAGTATAGTATAAAGTATGTTCTAAAGTATGTTCTAAAGTATAGTATAAAGTATGTTCTAAAGTATGTTCTAAAGTATAGCATAAAGTATAGCATAAAGTATGTTCTAAAGTATGTTCTAAAGTATAGTATAAAGTATGTTCTAAAGTATAGCATAAAGTATAGCATAAAGTATAGTATAAAGTATGTTCTAAAGTATAGTATAAAGTATGTTCTAAAGTATAGCATAAAGTATAGTATAAAGTATAGCATAAAGTATAGTATAAAGTTCTAAAGTATAGTATAAAGTATGTTCTAATGTATAGCATAAAGTATGTTCTAAAGTATAGTATAAAGTATGTTCTAATGTATAGCATAAAGTATGTTCTAAAGTATAGCATAAAGTATAGCATAAAGTATAGTATAAAGTTCTAAAGTATAGTATAAAGTATGTTCTAAAGTATAGCATAAAGTATAGTATAAAGTATAGCATAAAGTATAGCATAAAGTTCTAAAGTATAGTATAAAGTATGTTATAAAGTATAGTATAAAGTATGTTCTAAAGTATGTTCTAAAGTATAGTATAAAGTATGTTCTAAAGTATAGCATAAAGTATAGCATAAAGTATAGCATAAAGTATGTTCTAAAGTATGTTCTAAAGTATAGTATAAAGTATGTTCTAAAGTATAGCATAAAGTATAGCGTAAAGTATAGTATAAAGTATGTTCTAAAGTATGTTCTAAAGTATAGTATAAAGTATGTTCTAAAGTATAGCATAAAGTATAGTATAAAGTATTGCATAAAGTATAGTATAAAGTTCTAAAGTATAGTATAAAGTATGTTCTAATGTATAGCATAAAGTATGTTCTAAAGTATAGTATAAAGTTCTAAAGTATAGCATAAAGTAGAGTATAAAGTTCTAAAGTATAGTATAAAGTATGTTCTAAAGTATGTTCTAAAGTATAGCATAAAGTATGTTATAAAGTATAGTATAAAGTTCTAAAGTATAGTATAAAGTATGTTCTAAAGTATAGCATAAAGTATGTTATAAAGTATAGTATAAAGTTCTAAAGTATAGTATAAAGTATGTTCTAAAGTATGTTCTAAAGTATAGTATAAAGTATGTTCTAAAGTATAGCATAAAGTATAGTATAAAGTTCTAAAGTATGTTCTAAAGTATGTTCTAAAGTATGTTATAAAGTATAGTATAAAGTATGTTCTAAAGTATGTTCTAAAGTATAGTATAAAGTATAGTATAAAGTTCTAAAGTATGTTCTAAAGTATGTTATAAAGTATAGTATAAAGTATGTTCTAAAGTATGTTCTAAAGTATAGCATAAAGTATAGTATAAAGTTCTAAAGTATGTTCTAAAGTATGTTCTAAAGTATGTTATAAAGTATAGCATAAAGTATGTTATAAAGTATAGTATAAAGTATGTTATAAAGTATAGTATAAAGTATGTTATAAAGTATAGCATAAAGTATGTTATAAAGTATAGTATAAAGTTCTAAAGTATGTTATAAAGTATGTTATAAAGTATGTAATAAAGTATGTTCTAAAGTATAGTATAAAGTATGTTATAAAGTATAGTATAAAGTATGTTATAAAGTATAGTATAAAGTATGTTATAAAGTATAGTATAAAGTTCTAAAGTATGTTCTAAAGTATAGTATAAAGTATAGTATAAAGTATGTTATAAAGTATATTCTAAAGTATAGTATAAAGTATGTTCTAAAGTATGTTATAAAGTATAGTATAAAGTATGTTATAAAGTATAGCATAAAGTATGTTATAAAGTATAGTATAAAGTTCTAAAGAATAGTATAAAGTATATTCTAAAGTATGTTCTAAAGTATAGCATAAAGTATAGCATAAAGTATAGTATAAAGTATAGTATAAAGTTCTAAAGTATAGTATAAAGTATGTTCTAAAGTATAGCATAAAGTATGTTATAAAGTATAGTATAAAGTTCTAAAGTATGTTCTAAAGTATGTTCTAAAGTATGTAATAAAGTATGTTCTAAAGTATGTTCTAAAGTATGTTATAAAGTATGTTATAAAGTATAGTATAAAGTTCTAAAGTATGTTCTAAAGTATGTTCTAAATTATGTTCTAAAGTATGTTCTTAAGTATAGTATAAAGTATGTTATAAAGTATGTTCTAAAGTATAGTATAAAGTATGTTCTAAAGTATAGCATAAAGTATGTTATAAAGTATAGTATAAAGTATGTTCTAAAGTATGTTCTAAAGTATAGTATAAAGTATGGTATAAAGTATAGCATAAAGTATGTTATAAAGTATAGTATAAAGTTCTAAAGTATGTTCTAAATATGTTCTAAAGTATAGCATAAAGTATAGTATAAAGTATAGTATAAAGTATACTATAAAGTTCTAAAGTATAGTATAAAGTATGTTCTAAAGTATATTCTAAAGTATAGTATAAAGTATGTTCTAAAGTATGTTATAAAGTATAGCATAAAGTATATTATAAAGTATAGTATAAAGTTCTAAAGAATAGTATAAAGTATAGTATAAAGTTCTAAAGTATAGTATAAAGTATGTTCTAAAGTATGTTCTAAAGTATAGTATAAAGTTCTAAAGTATAGTATAAAGTATGTTCTAAAGTATGTTCTAAAGTATGTTCTAAAGTATAGTATAAAGTATGTTATAAAGTATGTTCTAAAGTATAGTATAAAGTATGTTCTAAAGTATAGTATAAAGTATGTTATAAAGTATAGTACAAAGTATAGTATAAAGTATAGTATAGTATAAAGTACGTTCTAAAGTATAGCATAAAGTATGTTATAAAGTATAGTATAAAGTATGTTCTAAAGTATGTTATAAAGTATAATATAAAGTATGTTATAAACTATAGTATAAAGTATGTTCTAAAGTATAGTATAAAGTATGTTATAAAGTATAGTACAAAGTATAGTATAAAGTATAGTATAGTATAAAGTACGTTCTAAAGTATAGCATAAAGTATGTTATAAAGTATAGTATAAAGTATGTTCTAAAGTATGTTATAAAGTATAATATAAAGTATGTTATAAACTATAGTATAAAGTATGTTCTAAAGTATAGTATAAAGTATGTTCTAAAGTATGTTCTAAAGTATAGTATAAAGTATGTTATAAAGTATGTTATAAAGTACGTTATAAAGTATAGTATGAAGTATATTATAAAGTATAGCATAAAGTATGTTATAAAGTATGTTATAAAGTATAGTATAAAGTATGTTATAAAGTACATTATAGGGTTTATTATAAAGTACATTATAGGTTGTATTATAAAGGACATTATAGGGTTCATTATAAAGTACATTATAGGGTACATTATAGGGTTTATTATAAAGTACATTATAGGGTGTATTATAAAGTACATTATAGGGTATTGTGGGAGTGTGTGTGGATGGTGGCTGGTTTAAGCAGCCTCACCTGGCCCGAGTCAGACTGATTGGACTCTGGAGCTGGGTGAGGCTGCACACCTGTTGCACATTGAGCAATCAGTGTGCCCAGGTTAAACCAGCCACCACCACACACACTCAGGGAGAGCTCTCCGGCATGGCAGCATGGAGCACCATCTGCATGCCTCATTCTATACAACAAATCGGTTTTCAACATCACCACCCTGTGTCCATTGGTTTGGAGGAGCCCGAGGAAAGTCACCTAGGTGGAGTATGGGAGCCACCTAGGTGGAGTATGGGAGCCACCTAGGTGGAGTATGGGAGCCACCTAGGTGGAGTATGGGAGCCACCTAGGTGGAGTATGGGAGCCACCTAGGTGGAGTATGGGAGCCACCTAGGTGGAGTATGGGAGCCACCTAGGTGGAGTGTAGCAATGTCCACTACTACACGCCACCTAGGTGGCTTTTCTCGGGGTCCTCCAAACCAATGGACACAGGGTGGTGATGTTGAACCGGTTTATTGTAAAGGTTGCATGGAATGAGGCATGCAGATGGTGCTCCGTGCTGCCATGCCGGAGAGCTCTCCCTGAGTGTGTGTGGTGATGGCTGGTTTAACCTGTTGCACACTGACTACTCAACGTGCAACAGGTGTGCAGCCCCACCCAGCACCAGAGTCCAATCTGACTCGGGCCAGGTGAGGCTGCTTAAACCAGCCACCATCCACACACACTCCCACAGGTATATTATAGGGTTTATTTTAAAGTACATTATAGGGTATATTATAGGGTTTATTATAAAGTACATTATAGGGTGAATTATAAAGTACATTATAGGGTGTATTATAAAGTACATTATAGGGTGTATTATAGGGTTTATTATAAAGTACATTATAGGGTATATTATAAAGTACATTATAGGGTATATTATAAAGTACATTATAGGGTGTATTATAAAGTACATTATAGGGTGAATTATAAAGTACATTATGAAGTATATTATAGGGTGTATTATAAAGTACATTCTAGGGTATATTATAGGGTGAATTATAAAGTACATTATAGGGTGAATAAAGTACATTATAGGGTGAATTATAAAGTACATTATAGGGTATATTATAGGGTGAATTATAAAGTACATTATAGGGTATATTATAGGGTTTATTATAAAGTACTTTATAGGGTATATTATAAAGTGCATTATGAAGTATATTATAGGGTGTATTTTAAAGTACATTCTAGGGTATATTATAAAGTGCATTATGAAGTATATTATAGGGTTTATTATAAAGTACATTCTAGGGTATATTATAAAGTGCATTATGAAGTACATTATAGGGTATATTATAGGGTGAATTATAAAGTACATTATAGGGTATATTATAGGGTGAATTATAAAGTATATTATAGGGTTTATTATAAAGTACATTATAGGGTATATTATAAAGTGCATTATGAAGTATATTATCATGAAGTCTAAAGAAGCTTCTTACTCTCATCGTTGACCAGGTCAAAGTTCATCTCAGGGGAAGACTGGTAGAATTCTTCTAGAACATAGCAGAGAAATACACGATTAAGATCAACTTCATCACCCCAGACAGGAATACCTTCTCAAATATAAAATATTTAATTATAAAAATGCCCTTAACCCTTATTAATAAATATAAAGATCAAAGCAAAACACTTCAACCAGAGTGATAGAAGCCCAATTCAGAGCTACGACTTGGGCACTGACCGATGGCTATAGAGGGTTAGGGTTAGCAGCCAGGAGGAGGCTGAGAGGAGGAGGAGGTGGCTGAGAGGAGGAAGCGGCTGAGGAGGAGGAGGCGGCTGAGAGGAGGAGGAGGCGGCTGAGAGGAGGAGGAGGCGGCTGAGAGGAGGAGGTGGCTGAGAGGAGGAGGAGGCGGGTGAGAGGAGGAGGTGGCTGAGAGGGGGAGGTGGCTGAGAGGAGGAGGAGGAGGCGGCTGAGAGGAGGAGGAGGTGGCTGAGAGGAGGAGGAGGCGGCTGAGAGGAGGAGGAGGCGGCTGAGAGGAGGAGGAGGTGGCTGAGAGGAGGAGGTGGCTGAGAGGGGGAGGTGGCTAAGAGGAGGAGGTGGCTGAGAGGAGGAGGTGGCTAAGAGGAGGAGGTGGCTGAGAGGAGGAGGTGGCTAAGAGGAGGAGGTGGCTGAGAGGAGGAGGAGGCGGCTGAGAGGAGGAGGTGGCTGAGAGGAGGAGGTGGCTAAGAGGAGGAGGTGGCTAAGAGGAGGAGGTGGCTAAGAGGAGGAGGAGCAGGTGGCTGAGAGGAGGAGCAGGTGGCTGCTACCTGCAGGCTCCTTATTGGGGGAGGAGAGGGAGTGGCGACGGGGGCGTCCCCGGGGCTTCGCTCGTGGTCTCCGTCTGTTGATCTCCTCGATGCTGCTGAGGTCTAACTCTCCATCGTCTGCACACACACACACACACACACACACACACACACACACACACACACACACACACACACACACACACACACACACACACACACACACACACACACACACACACACACACGGAGCTCAGAAGCCTATAGAGCGTTAGGAGGAGGAGTAGCAGAGAGGACAGAGGAGGAGCAGCAGAGAGGACAGAGTAGCAGAGAGGACAGAGGAGGAGTAGCAGAGAGGACAGAGGAGGAGCAGCAGAGAGGACAGAGGAGGAGCAGCAGAGGACAGAGGAGGAGCAGCAGAGAGGACAGAGGAGGAGCAGCAGAGAGGACAGAGGAGGAGCAGCAGAGGACAGAGGAGGAGTAGCAGAGAGGACAGAGGAGGAGGAGCAGAGAGGACAGAGGAGGAGCAGTCTCACCCTTGCCAGGCGCCATCAGCAGGATCTTCTGTACCATGACCTCTACGGGGCCCAGGGACTTCTTGTGGCCCTTGGGGGCCCGCATGGCCAGCATGCGCCTCCTCGCATCACACTTCAGGTCCGCCCACTTCTTCATGATCTGACGCACCTACGCACACACACACACACACACTTAGTACTAGTCTAAGGTAGTACAGTAGTACTAGTATTATGTAGTACTGGTACTACTAGTATTATGTAGTACTGGTAGTACTCGTTTTAGGTAGTACAGTAGTACTAGTTTTAGGTAGTAATGGTAGAACTAGTATCAGGTAGTACTGGTCTAAGGTTGTACAGTAGTATTAGTATTAGGTAGTACTGGTAGAACTAGTATCAGGTAGTACTGGTAGTACTAGTATTAGGTCGTACTGGTAGTACTCGTTTTAGGTAGTACAGTAGTACTAGTGTTAGGTAGAACAGTAGTACTAGTATTAGGTAGAACAGTAGTACTAGTATTAGGTCGTACTGGTAGTACTAGTATTAGGTCGTACTGGTAGTACTCGTTTTAGGTAGTACAGTAGTACTAGTGTTAGGTAGAACAGTAGTACTAGTATTAGGTAGAACAGTAGTACTAGTATTAGGTAGAACAGTAGTACTAGTATTATGTAGTACTGGTAGTACTCGTTTTAGGTAGTACAGTAGTACTAGTTTTAGGTAGTAATGGTAGAACTAGTATCAGGTAGTACTGGTCTAAGGTAGTACAGTAGTACTAGTATTATGTAGTACTGGTAGTACTCGTTTTAGGTAGAACAGTAGTACTAGTATTAGGTAGAACAGTAGTACTAGTGTTAGGTAGAACAGTAGTACTAGTATTAGGTAGAACAGTAGTACTAGTGTTAGGTAGAACAGTAGTACTAGTGTTAGGTAGAACAGTAGTACTAGTGTTAGGTAGAACAGTAGTACTAGTGTTAGGTAGAACAGTAGTACTAGTGTTAGGTAGAACAGTAGTACTAGTATTAGGTAGAACAGTAGTACTAGTATTAGGTAGAACAGTAGTACTAGTGTTAGGTAGAACAGTAGTACTAGTGTTAGGTAGAACAGTAGTACTAGTGTTAGGTAGAACAGTAGTACTAGTGTTAGGTAGAACAGTAGTACTAGTATTAGGTAGAACAGTAGTACTAGTATTAGGTAGAACAGTAGTACTAGTGTTAGGTAGAACAGTAGTACTAGTGTTAGGTAGAACAGTAGTACTAGTATTAGGTAGAACAGTAGTACTAGTGTTAGGTAGAACAGTAGTACTAGTATTAGGTAGAACAGTAGTACTAGTTTTAGGTAGAACAGTAGTACTAGTATTAGGTCGTACTGGTAGTACTAGTATTAGGTAGAACAGTAGTACTAGTGTTAGGTAGAACAGTAGTACTAGTATTAGGTAGAACAGTAGTACTGGTAGTACTAGTATTAGGTAGAACAGTAGTACTAGTATTAGGTAGAACAGTATTACTAGTGTTAGGTAGAACAGTAGTACTAGTATTAGGTAGAACAGTAGTACTAGTGTTAGGTAGAACAGTAGTACTAGTATTAGGTAGAACAGTAGTACTAGTGTTAGGTCGTACTGGTAGTACTAGTATTAGGTAGAACAGTAGTACTAGTGTTAGGTAGAACAGTAGTACTAGTATTAGGTAGAACAGTAGTACTAGTATTAGGTAGAACAGTAGTACTAGTGTTAGGTAGAACAGTAGTACTAGTGTTAGGTAGAACAGTAGTACTAGTGTTAGGTAGAACAGTAGTACTAGTATTAGGTAGAACAGTAGTACTAGTGTTAGGTAGAACAGTAGTACTAGTATTAGGTAGAACAGTAGTACTAGTGTTAGGTAGAACAGTAGTACTAGTGTTAGGTAGAACAGTAGTACTAGTGTTAGGTAGAACAGTAGTACTAGTATTAGGTAGAACAGTAGTACTAGTATTAGGTAGAACAGTAGTACTAGTATTAGGTAGAACAGTAGTACTAGTGTTAGGTAAAACAGTAGTACTAGTATTAGGTAGAACAGTAGTACTAGTGTTAGGTAGAACAGTAGTACTAGTGTTAGGTAGAACAGTAGTACTAGTGTTAGGTAGAACAGTAGTACTAGTGTTAGGTAGAACAGTAGTACTAGTGTTAGGTAGAACAGTAGTACTAGTATTAGGTAGAACAGTAGTACTAGTATTAGGTAGAACAGTAGTACTAGTGTTAGGTAGAACAGTAGTACTAGTGTTAGGTAGAACAGTAGTACTAGTGTTAGGTAGAACAGTAGTACTAGTGTTAGGTAGAACAGTAGTACTAGTATTAGGTAGAACAGTAGTACTAGTATTAGGTAGAACAGTAGTACTAGTGTTAGGTAGAACAGTAGTACTAGTGTTAGGTAGAACAGTAGTACTAGTGTTAGGTAGAACAGTAGTACTAGTGTTAGGTAGAACAGTAGTACTAGTGTTAGGTAGAACAGTAGTACTAGTGTTAGGTAGAACAGTAGTACTAGTGTTAGGTAGAACAGTAGTACTAGTGTTAGGTAGAACAGTAGTACTAGTATTAGGTAGAACAGGTAGTACAGGTAGTACTAGTTTTAGGTAGAACTGTAGTACTAGTATTAGGTAGAACAGTAGTACTGGTATTAGGTAGAACAGTGTACTGGTAGTACTAGTATTAGGTAGAACAGTAGTACTAGTATTAGGTAGAACAGTAGTACTAGTGTTAGGTAGAACAGTAGTACTAGTATTAGGTAGAACAGTAGTACTAGTGTTAGGTCGTACTGGTAGTATCTAGTATTAGGTAGAACAGTAGTACTAGGTATAGGTAGTACAGTAGTACTAGTGTTAGGTAGAACAGTAGTACTAGTGTTAGGTAGAACAGTAGTACTAGTGTTAGGTAGAACAGTAGTACTAGTATTAGGTAGAACAGTAGTACTGGTAGTACTAGTATTAGGTAGAACAGTAGTACTAGTATTAGGTAGAACAGTAGTACTGGTATTAGGTAGAACAGTAGTACTGGTAGTACTAGTATTAGGTAGAACAGTAGTACTAGTATTAGGTAGAACAGTAGTACTAGTATTAGGTAGAACAGTAGTACTAGTATTAGGTAGAACAGTAGTACTAGTGTTAGGTCGTACTGGTAGTACTAGTATTAGGTAGAACAGTAGTACTAGTATTAGGTAGAACAGTAGTACTAGTATTAGGTAGAACAGTAGTACTAGTGTTAGGTAGAACAGTAGTACTAGTGTTAGGTAGAACAGTAGTACTAGTATTAGGTAGAACAGTAGTACTGGTAGTACTAGTATTAGGTAGAACAGTAGTACTAGTATTAGGTAGAACAGTAGTACTAGTATTAGGTAGAACAGTAGTACTGGTAGTACTAGTATTAGGTAGAACAGTAGTACTAGTATTAGGTAGAACAGTAGTACTAGTATTAGGTAGAACAGTAGTACTGGTAGTACTAGTATTAGGTAGAACAGTAGTACTAGTATTAGGTAGAACAGTAGTACTAGTATTAGGTAGAACAGTAGTACTAGTATTAGGTAGAACAGTAGTACTAGTGTTAGGTAGAACAGTAGTACTAGTGTTAGGTAGAACAGTAGTACTAGTGTTAGGTAGAACAGTAGTACTGGTAGTACTAGTATTAGGTAGAACAGTAGTACTAGTATTAGGTCGTACTGGTAGTACTAGTATTAGGTAGAACAGTAGTACTAGTATTAGGTAGAACAGTAGTACTAGTGTTAGGTAGAACAGTAGTACTAGTATTAGGTAGAACAGTAGTACTAGTGTTAGGTAGAACAGTAGTACTAGTATTAGGTAGAACAGTAGTACTAGTATTAGGTCGTACTGGTAGTACTAGTATTAGGTAAAACAGTAGTACTAGTATTAGGTAGAACAGTAGTACTAGTGTTAGGTAGAACAGTAGTACTAGTGTTAGGTAGAACAGTAGTACTAGTATTAGGTAGAACAGTAGTACTAGTGTTAGGTAGAACAGTAGTACTAGTGTTAGGTAGAACAGTAGTACTAGTATTAGGTAGAACAGTAGTACTAGTGTTAGGTAGAACAGTAGTACTAGTATTAGGTAGAACAGTAGTACTAGTGTTAGGTAGAACAGTAGTACTAGTATTAGGTAGAACAGTAGTACTAGTGTTAGGTAGAACAGTAGTACTAGTATTAGGTAGAACAGTAGTACTAGTATTAGGTCGTACTGGTAGTACTAGTATTAGGTAAAACAGTAGTACTAGTATTAGGTAGAACAGTAGTACTAGTATTAGGTCTTACTGGTAGTACTAGTATTAGGTAGAACAGTAGTACTAGTATTAGGTAGAACAGTAGTACTAGTGTTAGGTAGAACAGTAGTACTAGTGTTAGGTAGAACAGTAGTACTAGTATTAGGTAGAACAGTAGTACTAGTATTAGGTAGAACAGTAGTACTAGTATTAGGTAGAACAGTAGTACTGGTAGTACTAGTATTAGGTAGAACAGTAGTACTAGTGTTAGGTAGAACAGTAGTACTAGTGTTAGGTAGAACAGTAGTACTAGTGTTAGGTAGAACAGTAGTACTAGTGTTAGGTAGAACAGTAGTACTAGTGTTAGGTAGAACAGTAGTACTAGTGTTAGGTAGAACAGTAGTACTAGTGTTAGGTAGAACAGTAGTACTAGTATTAGGTAGAACAGTAGTACTAGTATTAGGTAGAACAGTAGTACTAGTATTAGGTAGAACAGTAGTACTAGTGTTAGGTAGAACAGTAGTACTAGTGTTAGGTAGAACAGTAGTACTAGTGTTAGGTAGAACAGTAGTACTAGTATTAGGTAGAACAGTAGTACTAGTATTAGGTAGAACAGTAGTACTAGTATTAGGTAGAACAGTAGTACTAGTGTTAGGTAGAACAGTAGTACTAGTGTTAGGTAGAACAGTAGTACTAGTATTAGGTAGAACAGTAGTACTAGTGTTAGGTAGAACAGTAGTACTAGTATTAGGTAGAACAGTAGTACTAGTATTAGGTAGAACAGTAGTACTAGTGTTAGGTAGAACAGTAGTACTAGTGTTAGGTAGAACAGTAGTACTAGTATTAGGTAGAACAGTAGTACTAGTATTAGGTAGAACAGTAGTACTAGTATTAGGTAGAACAGTAGTACTAGTATTAGGTAGAACAGTAGTACTAGTTAGGGACTAACCTCTCTGACGGTGACTCCCAGACTGTTAACTTTATCTGTGATCTCAGACCATGTCTGTTTCTTAGTGTCAGACGACACACCTGCATTAAACTTCTCTACACACACACACACACACACACACACACACACACACACACACACACACACACACACACACACACACACACACACACACACACACACACACACACACACACACACACACACACACACACACACACACACACACACGTTAATATTATGTATGTATGGTTATTAAGTCAGAGAGAAATTCACTTTTAACATCAACTTTAATTTATACATTCTCTAAATATTAAAATATATAACTTAATAATCATAAAGATCAAACACAACAGTGGACTCATCACCTGACCTTAATGCACGTACACACACACACACAACTCACTGAGCACGACGAAGCGGTTGTTCTTCACCTCCTCCAGGAGCAGTTTGATCTCTGCGAAGGAGAAGCGGGTTTTGCCGCGCAGCCCCTCGAACCTGAAGGGCATCTCTAGGTCCTCCTCGTCCTTCACCTCCATCCACGACGAGTCCATGTCTCCGCTGCTCTCTCCTGGACCACCTGGACGGGGGGGTACCAGTGAGGATTGACCTGGCTGTGACCCCATCTTTAGGTCTGAGTGTCTTGTTAACCGTTTGAGGGTTAGGGTTAGATGATGGGTTAGCTGATGGAGATCAGGGTTAGGGTTAGATGATGGGTTAGCTGATGGAGATCAGGGTTAGGGTTAGATGATGGGTTAGCTGATGGAGATCAGGGTTAGGGTTAGATGATGGGTTAGCTGATGGAGATCAGGGTTAGATGATGGGTTAGCTGATGGAGATCAGGGTTAGATGATGGGTTAGCTGATGGAGATCAGGGTTAGGGTTAGATGATGGGTTAGCTGATGGAGATCAGGGTTAGGGTTAGATGATGGGTTAGCTGATGGAGATCAGGGTTAGGGTTAGATGATGGGTTAGCTGATGGAGATCAGGGTTAGGGTTAGATGATGGGTTAGCTGATGGAGATCAGGGTTAGATGATGGGTTAGCTGATGGAGATCAGGGTTAGATGATGGGTTAGCTGATGGAGATCAGGGTTAGGGTTAGATGATGGGTTAGCTGATGGAGATCAGGGTTAGGGTTAGATGATGGGTTAGCTGATGGAGATCAGGGTTAGGGTTAGATGATGGGTTAGCTGATGGAGATCAGGGTTAGGGTTAGATGATGGGTTAGCTGATGGAGATCAGGGTTAGGGTTAGATGATGGGTTAGCTGATGGAGATCAGGGTTAGGGTTAGATGATGGGTTAGCTGATGGAGATCAGGGTTAGGGTTAGATGATGGGTTAGCTGATGGAGATCAGGGTTAGGGTTAGATGATGGGTTAGCTGATGGAGATCAGGGTTAGATGATGGGTTAGCTGATGGAGATCAGGGTTAGATGATGGGTTAGCTGATGGAGATCAGGGTTAGATGATGGGTTAGCTGATGGAGATCAGGGTTAGATGATGGGTTAGCTGATGGAGATCAGGGTTAGATGATGGGTTAGCTGATGGAGATCAGGGTTAGATGATGGGTTAGCTGATGGAGATCAGGGTTAGATGATGGGTTAGCTGATGGAGATCAGGGTTAGATGATGGGTTAGCTGATGGAGATCAGGGTTAGATGATGGGTTAGCTGATGGAGATCAGGGTTAGGGTTAGATGATGGGTTAGCTGATGGAGATCAGGGTTAGGGTTAGATGATGGGTTAGCTGATGGAGATCAGGGTTAGGGTTAGATGATGGGTTAGCTGATGGAGATCAGGGTTAGGGTTAGATGATGGGTTAGCTGATGGAGATCAGGGTTAGGGTTAGATGATGGGTTAGCTGATGGAGATCAGGGTTAGGGTTAGATGATGGGTTAGCTGATGGAGATCAACAGGCAGAAGAGCAACGGTCCAGGTTCCAACTTAATCATTACAGGCAACCAGGCAACCAATAAGATAGGCTATAGATGACCATGTAAGCCTGCTGGTGTTTATATATATGTTTTATATATATATATATATCTATATATATATAGATATATATATATATATATATATATATATATATATATATATATATATATATATATAGATATATATATAGAGATATATATAGATATATATATATAGATATATATATAGATATATATATAGAGATATAGATATATATATAGATATATATATATATATATATATAGATATATATATATATATATATATATAGATATATATAGATATATATAGATATAGATATATATAGATATATATAGATATATATATAGATATATATATAGATAGTACAATTCTAGTCAAACTTGTACTGTGGATAAGAGGGTCTCCTGACTGAATGGCAAATTGTGGAAGATAAACTGCAATGTAAGTGGAATAGCAAACAGTTATTAAATACCACAAATTATTATTGCTATGAGTTATTTGTTAGTTGTTGGTTAGTTCTTAGAGTTAGTTGCTGGTTTAATGGGTTGTCTGTGGAGGACAATAGCTTAATGGTATTGTGCTAATTGCAGCCCAGCCAAGAGAGCAGTGCTCCCTCTGGGAGAGGCGGCCCAGAAAGCAAAGGAAGGACCAGCCAATGGGAACGTGTTCTGCCCAGTGAGTCCACTGCCTTCAGGCCGGCGTTACAAGTCCTTCACTCCTTCCGCTATTAAACACTGATAGTAGTCATTTTAAATAGCTGTTAAATTCCTGTAAATTGGGTTATTTATATGAACTATAACAAATCTCTTATTTATTTACTGCTGCTCGTTGTTTCCTTGTCCTGACCTATGTTCCTTGTCTCTGATCAACTGGGCCTCTGACATTTGACTATCTTGTCGTGTCTGAGTTTTTTAAGTCTTTTAAGATGTGTGTATGGAACTGGGTAAGCTGCAAATGAATTGCCCTTCTTGGGATAAATCAAGTAGTCTGAATCTAAATCTGAAGTTCATTCATAGACCAAGCACTGTGGTGAACAGGGCTTCTAACCCTGGCGGCCGGTTGGGGTACTGTGCGCCTCCTGAAGCTACTAAGTACTACACTGAAGGTGTTATGGTGCAATCTGTGGGCAAGACCTGAGGAAAAGTCTCTCAATCTTTCGTTTCTAGGAGTCAACCCTGCAGCCTTTTGACCGCCCGAAATCTTCATTCATAATACCTTGTAACACGGTTTACTAAATGGTGTCATTCGTTCACGTGACATGCAGTTTGACATGTGATCATGTGATGCCAGCGAGCCAATCAGCGGCGCTCTCCGCGCCCCTTTGTTGCTCTCTCTCCAGCGCCACTCCGCCATTTCGGGTTGTTTGCACCGCGGCTCGCTTCGAACAACAACAACTGCGTTAAATCCGACATTTAAGCCCAAGATTCATGATGACGGACCGCAGGAGTTACCGTGGATGAAGTGTGCGTGTTGCGGTCGCCGTCCTGAACACGTGGGACTTTGGGACACGAGTAGCGGCTGCGACCCAATGCTGGTGTCTTGAGAAATGCGAAATGTCGGCTAGCTTCACATCACTCGTTCTTCGCAATGTGGCGATAAATGATGTCTTAACTTTAACTTTTAACCCGTTTCCACCACATACTAAGATACATCACGGTTGTTTGTTGTACCTGCATTCAATGTGTTGCATTTCGTGTGTGTGAATGAAATAATTACCGATTTTAATGACGTATTTTTCCCTCCTCCGCAGCGCTCCGAAAGTTCGCAGTGACGAGAAGAAAGGGACTGCGTCTGCGCACACTGCTGTGCGCGCTGGGTTTTTTCGTGAACGCGCAACATTTTGGCAGAACGGCGCGCCGGCACCCCCCTCTCCCGTGATCTTCTCTAATGTCACCAATCACGAATTCTTGATAATTAATTCGCAGTCCCTCAACAAGCCCTTACTATCGTTTCATAAGAGTCACGTGACCCAGCGCTGCATGCGGCAACATGAACACGAACAGTAGAAGTTCGGTCGTTAACGCCACACAAATCGTTATTTTGTTCGTGGTTGTTAACCACAGCACATGAATTAGTCAAATGAACCTGTGTTTAATACGATTAATCCTATCCTATTAAACTCACTTTTAAATAAACAAGCCTTCCTAACACATCTAGAAACCATTTGAGTAACGCAGAGCATCACACTGAAAGGCACATAGAACAATGTCCCATTCATGGAGGCCCTATGTGTTAAATACATAATCACGAATTTCACGTCTGGGATTAATAAAGTACATCGATTAATTAGATATAATAAAATGACATATCTATAAACGGCTGTACACTCATATGCAAACAATTCAAACTCAAATACAGTGTAAAAGTGTTGAATTTAGAAGTGCCACAAATTGACGGGTTCTCCGTGTACAGGAGATCTCCAGGAAGGAACAGAAGGACAAGAGGTGCAGACAAACACGACCTGTCGTGGGGTTGTCCGCTAGGTGTCGCTCTTGTTCTTTATTTTCAACTGAGCTATAACCTCCACGGCCACCATTGTCTACCAAGTGTCTATAATCATTGAGATCTTGAGAGTAAAACGACTTTTCATAACCAATTGAGTAGGCATAGTTGTATACATTGTATATTGTACATACCACAGGTAATAGTGTATATTTCTAGAATGTCCATAGAACGTCCTACAGAATAGACCGTATATGTTTGCGTTTGGGAAGATGGCCTGGGTTAAGCAGTGGTATGCATTTGCATGGATGATAACAATATACCAGAACGTTCCAGAAAACGATAGAAAACTGAACCAAGGAGTCATCGTTTCATCAGGTTGTTGGCTTTCTGGTTGGCAGCATCGATCCTGGAAACATTGAGAATAGCCTGCAAGACACAAACCGTTTGGACAGTCAGTAGGTAGAGCAAGGCACTAACACTGCAGGTTGAGGGTTATATTCCCTGTGGAGCTCAATAGGTAGAGCAAGGCACTAACACTGCAGGGTGAGGGTTCTATTCCCTGTGTAGCTCAGTAGGTAGAGCAAGGCACTAACACTGCAGGGTGAGGGTTATATTCCCTGTAGCTCAGTAGGTAGAGCAAGGCACTAACACTGCAGGGTGAGGGTTCTATTCCCTGTGTAGCTCAGTAGGTAGAGCAAGGCAGTAACACTGCAGGGTTAAGGGTTCTATTCCCTGTGTAGCTCAGTAGGTAGAGAAAGGCACTAACACTGCAGGGTGAGGGTTCTATTCCCTGTGTAGCTCAGTAGGTAGAGCAAGGCACTAACACTGCAGGGTTAGGGGTTATATTCCCTGTGTAGCTCAGTAGGTAGAGCAAGGCACTAACACTGCAGGGTTAGGGGTTATATTCCCTTTAGCTCAGTAGGTAGAGCAAGGCACTAACACTGCAGGGTTAGGGGTTGTATTCCCTGTGTAGCTCAGTAGGTAGAGCAAGGCATTAACACTGCAGGGTTAGGGTTATATTCCCTGTAGCTCAGTAGGTAGAGCAAGGCACTAACACTGCAGGGTTAGGGGTTATATTCCCTGTGTAGCTCAGTAGGTAGAGCAAGGCACTAACACTGCAGGGTTAAGGGTTATATTCCCTGTGTAGCTCAGTAGGTAGAGCAAGGCACTAACACTGCAGGGTTAGGGGTTCTATTCCCTGTGTAGCTCAGTAGGTAGAGCAAGGCACTAACACTGCAGGGTTAGGGGTTATATTCCCTGTAGCTCAGTAGGTAGAGCAAGGCACTAACACTGCAGGGTTAAGGGTTATATTCCCTGTGTAGCTCAGTAGGTAGAGCAAGGCACTAACACTGCAGGGTTAGGGTTATATTCCCTGTAGCTCAGTAGGTAGAGCAAGGCACTAACACTGCAGGGTTAGGGTTCTATTCCCTGTGTAGCTCAGTAGATAGAGCAAGGCACTAACACTGCAGGGTTAGGGTTATATTCCCTGTGTAGCTCAGTAGGTAGAGCAAGGCACTAACACTGCAGGGTTAGGGGTTATATTCCCTGTGTAGCTCAGTAGGTAGAGCAAGGCAGTAACACTGCAGGGTTAGGGGTTATATTCCCTGTGTAGCTCAGTAGGTAGAGCAAGGCACTAACACTGCAGGGTGAGGGTTATATTCCCTGTGTAGCTCAGTAGGTAGAGCAAGGCACTAACACTGCAGGGTTAGGGGTTATATTCCCTGTGTAGCTCAGTAGGTAGAGCAAGGCACTAACACTGCAGGGTTGGGGGTTGTATTCCCTGTGTAGCTCAGTAGGTAGAGCAAGGCACTAACACTGCAGGGTTAGGGGTTGTATTCCCTGTGTAGCTCAGTAGGTAGAGCAAGGCACTAACACTATCACATTCTATTCCCTGCATCTCTTATGCCTTGTTCTAATTGGCTCACTTGTTCCCTAATCCCTATATAGTGAACACTTTATAGTACACTGGTTAGGGAACTTGTGCCTTATACTGTGTATATCTTATACTGTGTGTACCTTATAGTGTGTGTACCTTGCCCTGTATGTACCTTACCCTGTGTGTACCTTATACTGTGTGTATCTTATACTGTGTGTACCTTAC
>JACYXH010000263.1:917500-925000 GCA_026745465.1 Lota lota | reverse complement strand
TTATATCTTCATTATATATTCAGTATTAATGATCAGGTAGGGGTTAGACAGAACAGAGACAGGTCATTAAGGAGCAGGTAGGGGTTAGACAGTACAGAGACAGGTCATTAAGGAGCAGGTAGGGGTTAGACAGTACAGAGACAGGTCATTAAGGAGCAGGTAGGGGTTAGACGGTACAGAGACAGGTCATTAAGGAGCAGGTAGGGGTTAGACAGTACAGAGACAGGTCATTAAGGAGCAGGTAGGGGTTAGACAGAACAGAGACAGGTCATTAAGGAGCAGGTAGGGGCTAGACAGTACAGAGACAGGTCATTAAGGAGCAGGTAGGGGTTAGACAGTACAGAGACAGGTCATTAAGGAGCAGGTAGGGGCTAGACAGTACAGAGACAGGTCATTAAGGAGCAGGTAGGGGTTAGACAGTACAGAGACAGGTCATTAAGGAGCAGGTAGGGGTTAGACAGTACAGAGACAGGTCATTAAGGAGCAGGTAGGGGTTAGACAGTACAGAGACAGGTCATTAAGGAGCAGGTAGGGGTTAGACAGAACAGAGACAGGTCATTAAGGAGCAGGTAGGGGCTAGACAGTACAGAGACAGGTCATTAAGGAGCAGGTAGGGGTTAGACAGTACAGAGACAGGTCATTAAGGAGCAGGTAGGGTTAGACAGTACAGAGACAGGTCATTAAGGAGCAGGTAGGGGTTAGACAGTACAGAGACAGGTCATTAAGGAGCAGGTAGGGGTTAGACAGTACAGAGACAGGTCATTAAGGAGCAGGTAGGGGTTAGACAGTACAGAGACAGGTCATTAAGGAGCAGGTAGGGGTTAGACAGTACAGAGACAGGTCATTAAGGAGCAGGTAGGGGTTAGACAGTACAGAGACAGGTCATTAAGGAGCAGGTAGGGGTTAGACAGTACAGAGACAGGTCATTAATGAGCAGGTAGGGGTTAGACAGAACAGAGACAGGTCATTAAGGAGCAGGTAGGGGTTAGACAGTACAGAGACAGGTCATTAAGGAGCAGGTAGGGGTTAGACAGTAGAGAGACAGGTCATTAAGGAGCAGGTAGGGGTTAGACAGTAGAGACAGGTCATTAAGGAGCAGGTAGGAATAAGACATCTAGATATGCAGATGTGCAGCAGAGATTTACTTATACCAGTATAATAAACCAAATCTATACGATAATAATAAAATATAAAGTAATAAAATATTAACCCTGAAGTGTGAATGTGTGTGTGTGTGTGTGTCTCTTTGTGTGTGTGTCTCTTTGTGTGTGTCTATGTATGTGTGTGTGCGTGTGTGTGTGTGTGCGTGTGTGTGTGTCTCTATGTGTGTGTGTGTTTGTCTCTTTGTGTGTGTGTCTCTTTGTGTGTGTCTATGTATGTGTGTGTGCGTGTGTGTGTGTGTGAAGATCGTCTCTCCTGGGTATTCCCCAGTGAGGTAACGATGAGGTCATGAATATCTGCCCTGGGTAACCTTTACACTTTGTGTGTTTGTGTGTTTGTGTTTGTGTGTGTGTGTGTTTGTTCATGTGTGATTGCTTGTGTGTGTGTGTTTATGTGTGTGTGTGTGTGTGTGTGTGTGTTTGTGAGCTCCCTCTACAGCATGTTCTCCAGGAGATCAGCTGTCACCATGACGACCAGGTGAGCCAGCAGTCTCTCTGCAGGTAGACCTAGACCTATATACACACTATACACACACTATATACACACACTATATACACACTCTCTATACACCCTTTACACACTATATACACACATTCTATACGCACTTTACACACACACTCTACACACTATACACACACTAAATACACACTCTACACACACTATACACACACTATATTCCCACTCTGCACACACTATATACACACACTTTACACACACTACATACACACTCTACACACACTATACACACACTATACACACACTATACACACTCTACACACACTATACACACACTCTATACACACTCTACACACACTGTATACACACTCTACAGACACTATATACACACTCTACACACTCTATACACACACATGGTTGTCATGTGACAGGGGGTCACATGACAGAACCACATGGTGGTCGGACTGACCCTCCTGTAAAGTCAAAGACTATAAATATATATGTACTTCATAACGTTATACCTATAGCAGGCAGACATGATTACCTCATCTGTCACCTGATTGGCTCTCCCCTGAAGCTCTTCCTGCTCCGTCCTGATGGGTGTGTCCGTAGCCATGACGACGCCAGGCGAGTGTGAGAGTGAGAGTGAGTGTGAGCGTGTGTGTGCGTGCGTGTGCGTGTCACAGATCCAGGTGTGAGTGATTTGACACCTAAGTAAAGGATGACATCATAGAATTGATAATAATGAGTATAACTCTTTTGAACCAAAACAGTCAACAAGGTGCTTCTGCATGATGACCACTGGTTGCTGGGTGCTGGTTCCTGTAGCGACCTCTCTCTCTCTCTCTCTCTCTCTCTCTCTCTCTCTGGCTCTCTCACACACACCCACCCCCCCCCCCCCCCCCCCCCCACTCCCACCCCCCACACACACACGCACACAACAGAAAGATAGAAAGTAAATGATAGTGAACGACAAAAAGCTTTTAGGACAAATGACAGACAGACAGACAGACATTCAGACAGACAGACAGACAGACAGGGTAAATCATAATCTACCCCACTGAGTGAGAGAGAGTGAGAAAGAGAGAGATGGACTTCCTTTTTCTTTATTCTTCTTTATCATTTTAGCTTTTTAAGTCACAGTTTGGTTAGTTATCTGTTGACTTGCAGGCAGTCTAAGCACTCTACCATCCTGGTATTAAGTAAGAACAGATTTACGTTGTGTTTTAGATCTTGAAAAACATGAATTCAAGCGTTCATCAAACAGAAAAAACCTACCTGTCAACTAATGTCTCTTTCTGTACAGTTCCTTTTAGACAAGATGCTTTTAAACATCACGATAAACACACTACACCTGTTGTAACATGAAGCCTCCCTCCTCTCCTCCTCTCTCTTCCTTCTCTTTCCTACCTCTCGTTCTCTCCTCCCTCTTTCTCTGCTCTCCTCCCTCTTTCTCTGCTTCCTCTCTCCGCCCTCTCCCTCTCCTACTCTCCTCCCTCATTCTCTCTTCTCTCCTTATCCTTCCTTTCTCTCTTCCTTCCTCTCCCTCTCTCTGCTCCTCCCTCACTCCTCCTCTCTCCTCCTCCCTCTCCTGCGTCTCCTCCTCTTGGCTCCATCCTGCTGACTAACCAGTTTAAAATGTTGTTATCAAATCAAACCGCCACCATTATGGTTTTATGATTATTAACTAACGAGAACTTCCTGTGGAACCAGTTTTCCAGCTGCCCGACACCATGAACAGAGAACTAGTATTAATATCTTATTCACTGTTAACCATGAACACTGAACTAGTATTAATATCTTATTCACTGTTAACCATGAACACTGAACTAGTATTAATATCTTATTCACTGTTAACCATGAACACTGAACTAGTATTAATATCTTATTCACTGTTAACCATGAACACTGAACTAGTATTAATACCTTATTCACTATGTTAACCATGAACACTGAACTAGTATTAATACCTTATTCACTATGTTAACCATGAACACTGAACTAGTATTAATACCTTATTCACTATGTTAACCATGAATACAGAACTAGTGTCATGTAGTTAAAACATGATATTGTTTAGAGCCTGTCTAATGTGCTTAGTTTATGGTTAGTATATACTAGTTTATGGTAATTATGATGTATTAAACAACATGTGATTTTTTCTTCCATTGTTTATTCAGAGTTTAGGACATGGAATACATAAATCATCTTCATTTTTAAACCTGGAATGGAGGCGAAGAAGCTTTAGAAGAGGTGGGAGCCGTCGGCTGTGAAACAGCGACACCAAGTGGTCAAACAATATATAAGCACCAGTCTGCGCATGCTCCTCTGTGCTACGACACAACGCTGAAGAAAACAAGCCAATGTATTCCTGTAAACAACTTGTATCTAAACTATAGATTAAAGCCTGGGGGAGGGGGAGAGAGGGGGGGGGGGGGGGGGGTGGGGGGAGGGGGGGAAAGAGGGGGAGAGAGGTGGGAGTCATAAGGAGATATTTGAAGACTTTTCCAGCTCCTCCGTTTCTTCAAGAATACATGGTCAACTGGAGCCACTGGAGAGAGAGAGAGAGAGAGAGAGAGAGAGAGAGAGAGATAAATCGTACATGAAGCTCATCTTAATCCATGTATCAAATGCTAATCAATTGAATAATTTGTTTATATATTAATAACTTAATATATTAATTGGTTAATTGGTGCTTCTCACCTCTTTGATATCAAGGCTGATGGAGCCGTTGTTATCCTTGTCCAGCGTTTTAAAAGCTCCTGAACCCCCCCCCCCCCCCCCCCCACACACACACACACACACACACACACACACACACACACACACACACACACACACACACACACACACACACACACACTCTTTTTACTGAAAGAAGAATGTCATAGGTAGACAGATAAACTGACTGACAGACAAACAGACCAATGGTCAGACAGGCAGACAGACAGAGACAAACAGGCAGACAGACCGAGACAGACAGACAGAGACAGGCAGACAGACAGGCAGACAGAGACAGACAGACAGACAGACAGACAGACAGGCAGGCAGGCAGACAGAGACAGACAGACAGACAGACAGACAGACAGACAGACAGGCAGACAGACAGACAGACAGACAGACAGACAGACAGGCAGGCAGACAGACAGACAGGCAGGCAGACAGACAGACAGGCAGGCAGGCAGGCAGGCAGACAGACAGGCAGACAGACAGACAGGCAGACAGACAGACAGACAGACAGGTAGACAGAGACAGGCAGGCAGACCGAGACAGACTGACAAGACAGACAGAAAGAGACAGACAGACAGGCAGACAGACAGACAGACAAGACAGGCAGACAGACAGGCAGAGACAGGCAGGCAGGCAGAGACAGACTGACAAGACAGACAGACAGACAGAAAGAGACAGACAGACAGGCAGACAGACAAGACAGACAGACAGGCAGACAGACAGACAGAGACAGACAGGCAGACAGACAGACAGACAGACAGGCAGGCAGGCAGACAGGCAGGCAGACAGAGACAGACAGACAGACAGGCAGGCAGACAGACAGGCAGACAAACAGACAGAGACAGACAGACAGACAGACAGACAGACAGACAGGCAGACAGGCAGACAGACAGACAGGCAGGCAGACAGGCAGGCAGGCAGACAGCTACTTACGGCACATGGCGTCCAGGCGGACCAAGCAGCCCACATAATTATCAAAGTCCATGTCGCCACGTTCGTCGCTATAGCGACGCACGATCAGATTGAAGAGCTGCTCGTTAAGAGGGAATCCTACACACGCACACACGCGCACACGCACACGCACAAAGTCTATGATCAGGTACATTTCCGAAGCAAGTCTATACAGTATATATAAATATGTATATATATACAGTATATATAAATGTATATTTATATGTATATAAATATACATGGTCAACAATGTAGCATATACAGTCAATCATGTCTACTACAACAGTCTGTAATGTTTACTTTACATTTTCACATTTACATCTTTACTCATATTGAGTATACAGAAATGTATTTAAGATATACTTCAACCAATCAGTCAGCCAATCAGGCAGAGTCTCACCCGCAGCCTTGAACGCCACAGGAACCTCTCGTGAGGAGATCACACCTGAACGATCTGCATCACATGTCTTATAGGAACACTGCACACACACACACACACACACACACACACACACACACACACACACACACAATTACAGGGATGGTGAGAGAGGGAGAGAGAGAGAGAGAGAGAGAGAGAGAGAGAGAGAGAGAAACCCACCTGCCACTTCTTGATGTTGTTCCACAGGTATTTGAACTCTTCGAAGCCCAGTTTCCCCGTGCTGTCACTCTGAATGTCAAAGGTTAAAGGTCAAACACAATAGACTGGAGGTTATATTCTTCTGGCAGGCTGCCCTTGGGCCAGACGGGTCTAAACATGTGAAACAGGACTCGGTGGGACTATATTATTGTGTGGAAGGATACGTCCATGACAGCCACCATGCTACGGCAAGACTCAATGCTGAAGCCGTCCGTCTTCAGCTCTGAGTCTGAGGAAGAGAACCAGTCACACACATCAGCCATCTATAATATCTAGATCTACATCAGCCATCTATAATATCTAGATCTACATCAGCCATCTATAATATCTAGATCTACATCAGCCATCTATAATATCTACATCTACATCAGCCATCTATAATATCTACATCTACATCAGCCATCTATAATATCTAGATCTACATCAGCCATCTATAATAGCTACATCTACATCAGCCATCTATAATATCTACATCTACATCAGCCATCTATAATATCTAGATCTACATCAGCCATCTATAATATCTAGATCTACATCAGCCATCTATAATATCTAGATCTACATCACCTATCTGTAATATCTAGATCTACATCAGCCATCTATAATATCTATAATATCTAGAGCTACATCAGCCATCTATAATTTTTAGATCTATTAATAAGTTATAGTATCTATAATAATTATAATATCTATAATATAATATATAATATCTACAATAATTAATAATTATAATATCTATAATAATTATAATATCTATAATATAATATCTATAATAATATATTACATATATAAACTCACTTCTGGACATGATTCTGTTGAGGATGTCCATCAACTCTTTAGGACTGACCTCCATGTCCTGATAAAACACACACGCACGCACGCACGCACGCACGCACGCACACACACACACACACACACACACACACACACACACACACACACACACACACACACACACACACACACACACACACGTTGGTCTTGCTGGTTTCATGAGATCAGCGTGTGTGATGTTAAACTATCTACCCTCTTATGAAACAATCAGCTGATCTGATAACATGAATATTATATTATAATATAATAATTAATACATACAAATACAATTAAAGTAATATAAATTAATATTTAATAGGAGTATAAAATCTAGAAAATATGTGGCTATCCACAATATCAGACCGACAACAAATACATGATCTGTTGCTCCCAGTAGAACCAGTAGCAGACTGGTTGTACTGGGCAGCTCCCAGTAGAACCAGTAGCAGACTGTGGTAGTACCAGGCAGCTCCCAGTAGAACCAGTAGCAGACTGTGGTTGTACTGGGCAGCTCCCAGTAGAACCAGTAGCAGACTGGTTGTACTGGGCGGCTCCCAGTAGAACCAGTAGCAGACTATGATTTTACTGGGCAGCTCCCAGTAGAACCAGTAGCAGACTGTGGTTGTACTGGGCAGCTCCCAGTAGAACCAGTAGCAGACTGAGGTTCTACTAGGCAGCTCCCAGTAGAACCAGTAGCAGACTGGTTGTACTGGGCAGCTCCCAGTAAACCCAGTAGCAGACTGAGGTTC
>JACYXH010000263.1:867500-910000 GCA_026745465.1 Lota lota | reverse complement strand
CCCCCCCCCCTTCCCCCCCCCACACACACACACAGACACACACACAGACACAACCACACCTCCCCCTCCCCCCCCAACACCCCCCACACACACACACCCCCCACCCCTCCCCCCCCACCCCCCACCCCCCACCCTTCCCCCCAACACCCCCCCCACACACACACCCCACAACTGTTGACTGACTGTGTGTGTGTTTGTAGTTGTGTCAGAGAGCTGTGATGACTCCTCTCCCGTCCTCAACATATCCTGGTACCTGAGGAGCTCGTCCTGCTACGACCAGGTCTTCCACCTAGAGGTACAAGCCCCTCTGCCTCCTCCTCCCACCTCCTCTCTATTCTATACTAATGACGTGTTGTGGCTCCGCCCCCTCCTCCTCTCTATACTAATGATGTGTTGTGGCTCCGCCCCCTCCTCCTCTCTATACTAATGATGTGTTGTGGCTCCGCCCCCTCCTCCTCTCTATACTAATGACATGTTGTGGCTCCGCCCCCTCCTCCTCTCTATACTAATGATGTGTTGTGGCTCCGCCCCCTCCTCCTCTCTATACTAATGACGTGTTGTGGCTCCGCCCCCTCCTCCTCTCTATACTAATGACGTGTTGTGGCTCCGCCCCCTCCTCCTCTCTATACTAATGTGTTGTGGCTCCGCCCCCTCCTCCTCTCTATACTAATGTGTTGTGGCTCCGCCCCCTCCTCCTCTCTATACTAATGATGTGTTGTGGCTCCACCCCCTCCTCCTCTCTATACTAATGATGTGTTGTGGCTCCACCCCCTCCTCCTCTCTATACTAATGTGTTGTGGCTCCGCCCCCTCCTCCTCTCTATACTAATGTGTTGTGGCTCCACCCCCTCCTCCTCTCTATACTAATGACGTGTTGTGGCTCCGCCCCCTCCTCCTCTCTATACTAATGTGTTGTGGCTCCGCCCCCTCCTCCTCTCTATACTAATGTGTTGTGGCTCCGCCCCCTCCTCCTCTCTATACTAATGTGTTGTGGCTCCGCCCCCTCCTCCTCTCTATACTAATGACGTGTTGTGGCTCCGCCCCCTCCTCCTCTCTATACTAATGTGTTGTGGCTCCGCCCCCTCCTCCTCTCTATACTAATGATGTGTTGTGGCTCCACCCCCTCCTCCTCTCTATACTAATGACGTGTTGTGGCTCCGCCCCCTCCTCCTCTCTATACTAATAACGTGTTGTGGCTCCGCCCCCTTCTCCTCTCTATACTAATGACGTGTTGTGGCTCCGCCCCCTCCTCTCTGTACTAACGACGGGTTGTGGCTCCGCCCCCTTCTCCTCTCTATACTAATGACGTGTTGTGGCTCCGCCCCCTCCTCCTCTCTATACTAATGATGTGTTGTGGCTCCACCCCCTCCTCCTCTCTATACTAATGACGTGTTGTGGCTCCGCCCCCTTCTCCTCTCTATACTAATGACGTGTTGTGGCTCCGCCCCCTCCTCCTCTCTATACTAATGACGTGTTGTGGCTCCGCCCCCTCCTCTCTGTACTAATGACGGGTTGTGGCTCCGCCCCCCAGCCAGGGGAGGCTCAGCATGTCTTTGGGGCGACAGCGGTGGGAGAGAGAACAGGAAGTGGTTCCTTCGTCTTTCATCAATATGATGACGTCACCTGTAGAGCCAGTATGAGCCCCCACACGGTAACACACACTCACACACACACACACACACTCACACACACACACACACACACACACACACACACACACACACACACACACACACACACACACACACACACCTCACTCACACACACCTCACTCACACACACACACACACACACACACACACACACACACACACACACACACACACACACACACACACACAGTAACAGCATTGATCCAGTCGTGGGCTAACAGAGGTGCGTTTGTTTCGTGTCACAGTTCGGTCTGAAAAAGATGGACCCGCCCACCAGACTCAAAGAACCCCCACAGGCAGAGGTAGGAGGGGCTAAGAGTGTGTGTGTATATATGTGTGTGTGTGCGTGCGTGTATGAGTGTGTGATTGTAATTTGATAAATATAATAACACACTCTCTCTCAGCCAATCACAGTGGCTCCTGGAAGGAGGAGAAGTCTGCCATCTTCTTCTCCCATGGTAACACACACACACAAACACACACGCACACGCACACACATGCACGTGCAAACAAAACACAGAACACGCTCACCTAAAGTATGCCTCATTCATACACACAGCTTTACTAAGATCTCTCTCTCTCTTTCTCTCTCTCTAGGTTGAAGTAAAGGAGAAGTTTAACTCGTCGAAATTAGAAAAGGTTTCCGAAATGCTGTTGTACTAACCAAACTACATTACCCATGGTTCCTTATCCTAACCAAACTACATTACCCATGGTTCCTTATCCTAACCAAACTACATTACCCATGGTTCCTTATCGTAACCAAACTACATTACCCATGGTTCCTTATCGTAACCAAACTACATTACCCATGGTTCCTTATCGTAACCAAACTACATTACCCATGGTTCCTTGTCCTAACCAAACTACATTACCCATGGTGCCATATCCTAACTAACCTACATCCCCCATGGTGCCGCATACTAACTAAACTACATTACCCATGGTTCCTTATGCTAACTAAAGTACCTCACCCATGTAGTGATTGGGTATCAGGGGTTCTGATTGGTTACCTGTGTTGCTGCTGAAGGTTGAGAGCCCCATGGATACGGTAGCTAGGAGCTGGGAGGACGGGCCGTACGTGTTCATCGTTCAAATCAGAGAGGTCAGCAAGCCAGGAGCCCTAGCATGGACCCTGCAGCGTGAGTACGCACGCACACACACACACACACGCACACACACACACGCACACACACGCACGTACACACGCACGTACACACACACACACACGCACACGCACGCACACGCACACACACACACGCACACACACGCACGTACACACACACGCACGCACACACACACACACGTACACACACACACACACACACGCACACACACACGTACACACGCACACGCACACACACACACACGCAGGCATGCAAACATGCACACACACACACGCAGGCACGCACGCACACACACACACATGCAGGCACGCACGCACACACACACACACGTACACACACACATGCAGGCATGCACGCACACACACACACACACACGCAGGCATGCAAACATGCACACACACACGCACACGCACACACACACACGCACGTACACACACACGTACACACACACGCACGTACACACACACGCACGCACACACACACGCACACACACGCACACACACACGCACACACACACGTACACACACACGTACACACACGCACGCACACACACACACGCAGGCATGCAAACATGCACACACACACACGCAGGCACGCACGCACACACACACATGCAGGCACGCACGCACACACACACACACACGCAGGCACGTACACACACACACACGCAGGCATGCAAACATGCACACACACACACGCAGGCACGCACGCACACACGTACGCACACACACACACACGCAGACACGCACGCACACACACACACACACACACGCAGGC
This sequence comes from Lota lota, assembly GCA_026745465.1. Taxonomy (NCBI): domain Eukaryota; kingdom Metazoa; phylum Chordata; class Actinopteri; order Gadiformes; family Lotidae; genus Lota; species Lota lota. The sequence goes on along the minus strand of JACYXH010000263.1, from coordinate 906,445 downwards.
ACACACACATGCACACACACACACACACACACACACACACACACACGCAGGCATGCACACACACACACACGCACACACGCAGGCACGCGCACACACACACACGCAGGCACGCACGCACCCACACACGCACACACACGCAGGCACGCACACATGCAGACACACACGCACGCACGCCCACGCACGCACACACCCTCATACATACACATGCATTGATCTACACGACTAAATAACATAATGATTATGCATTGATCTACATGACTAAATAACATAATGATTATACATTGATCTACATGACTAAATAACATAATGATTATGCATTGATCTACATGACTAAATAACATAATGATTATACACTGATCTACATGACTAAATAACATAATGATTATGCATTGATCTAAATGACTAAATAACATAATGATTATGCATTGATCTACATGACTAAATAACATAATGATTATACACTGATCTACATGACTAAATAACATAATGATTATGCATTGATCTACATGACTAATTAACATAATGATTATGCATTGATCTACATGACTAAATAACATAATGATTATACATTGATCTACATGACTAAATAACATAATGATTATGCATTGATCTACATGACTAAATAACATAATGATTATACACTGATCTACATGACTAAATAACATAATGATTATGCATTGATCTAAATGACTAAATAACATAATGATTATGCATTGATCTACATGACTAAATAACATAATGATTATACATTGATCTACATGACTAAATAACATAATGATTATGCATTGATCTACATGACTAAATAACAATGATTATGCATTGATCTAAATGACTTAATAACATAATGATTATGCATTGATCTACACGACTAAATAACATAATGATTATGCATTGATCTACATGACTAAATAACATAATGATTATGCATTGATCTACACGACTAAATAACATAATGATTATGCATTGATCTACATGTCAAAATAACATAATGATTATACATTGATCTACATGACTAAATAACATAATGATTATGCATTGATCTACATGACAAAATAACATAATGATTATACATTGATCTACATGACTAAATAACAAAATGATTATACACTGATCTACATGACTAAATAACATAATGATTATACATTGATCTACATGACTAAATAACATAATGATTGTACATTGATCTACATGACTAAATAACATAATGATTATACATTGATCTACATGACTAAATAACATAATGATTATACATTGATCTACATGACTAAATAACATAATGATTACACATTGATCTAAATGACTAAATAACATAATGATTACGCATTGATCTACATGACTAAATAACATAATGATTACGCATTGATCTACATGACTAAATAACAAAATGATTATACACTGATCTACATGACTAAATAACATAATGATTATGCATTGATCTACATGACTAAATAACATAATGATTATGCATTGATCTACATGACTAAATAACATAATGATTATACATTGATCTACATGACTAAATAACATAATGATTATGCATTGATCTACATGACTAAATAACATAATGATTATGCATTGATCTACATGACTAAATAACATAATGATTATGCATTGATCTACATGTCAAAATAACATAATGATTATACATTGATCTACATGACTAAATAACATAATGATTATGCATTGATCTACATGACAAAATAACATAATGATTATACATTGATCTACATGACTAAATAACAAAATGATTATACACTGATCTACATGACTAAATAACATAATGATTATACATTGATCTACATGACTAAATAACATAATGATTGTATATTGATCTACATGACTAAATAACATAATGATTATACATTGATCTACATGACTAAATAACATAATGATTATACATTGATCTACATGACTAAATAACATAATGATTACACATTGATCTAAATGACTAAATAACATAATGATTATGCATTGATCTAAATGACTAAATAACTGAGATATTATGTATTGACCCAGATGAGTGAACAAGTGATTTATTGATTATGTATTGATCTAGATTATGTGATTTTGGTTTCAGTGGAGATCAGCATGAAAGGTCCCTATGAGTACATCTCTGCTTCAGAGTGGCCCCTGATGCTGGTAACACACACACACACACACACACACACACACACACACACACACACACACACACACACACACACACACACACACACACACACACACACACCTTATGCATAGCTGACCTTTTGGTTGCATGTGCAGAATGAACCCTAGCTGCAGTGTTTACATGATGAATACCATGAGCTGGTGACCTATGTGATGGAACTGGTTTAAAGTTAGGTAACCCAGTTCTGTGTTTCCAAGGCAGTTCTCTCTCTAGTTCTACATGGTGATGTCTATGTCTCTCTAGTTCTACATGGTGATGTCTATGTCTCTCTAGTTCTACATGGTGATGTCTATGTCTCTCTAGTTCTACATGGTGATGTCTATGTCTCTCTCTAGTTCTACATGGTGATGTCTCTCTCTCTCTCTCTCTAGTTCTACATGGTGATGTCTATGTCTCTCTCCCTCTAGTTCTACATGGTGATGTGTGTGGTGTATGTGCTGCTTGCCGTGTCCTGGTTGTGTGTGTCGGCCTGGTACTGGCGGGACCTTCTGAGGATCCAGTTCTGGATCGGTGGGGTGGTCTTCCTGGGGATGGTGGAGAAGGCGGTGTACTACGCCGAGTTCCAGAGTCTCCGCTACAACGGCCAGTCTGGTACACACACATACACACACACACACACACACACACACACACACACACACACACACACACACACACACACACACACACACACACACACACACACACACACGTACACACGCACACACACACACATACACACACACGCGCGCACACACGTACACACGCACACACACACACACACACATACGTACACACGCACGTACACGCACGCACACACACACAAACACACACACGCACATGTATACATACACATACACACACACACACACACACACACACACACACATACACACACACACACACACACACACACACACACACACAGTGTGCGTAATGGTGTAATGTGTCCTCCTCTAGTCCAGGGGGCGGTGGTGTTCGCTGAGTTGTTGTCTGCTGTGAAGAGGACGTTGGCCCGGGTGCTGGTCATCATCGCTAGTCTAGGATACGGAATTGTCAAGTAAAGCAACTCACACTAACCACCAGTGAATGCTCCTTCTGTCGGACAGCTGCCGTAGGACGCACGTAAGACCGCGAGGTATCGGAATCACATCGTGGCCCAGCGCTGTCGCCGTAGCAACAGGCTCCTCCAGAAAGGTCAAAGTGCACCTGAGGGCAGCAGGCGGCCCAGCGAGTCTTTCTTTAGCCACCTGCGCGTTAGCATCATCTGATCCACGTGGCTCCGCAGAGACCCTCCTGGGTCCAGGGGTGTACACTGGGGTCCAGGGGTGTACACTGGGGTCCAGGGGTGTACACTAGGGTCCAGGGGTGTACAGTAGGGTCCAGGGGTGTACACTAGGGTCCAGGGGTGTACACTGGGGTCCAGGGGTGTACACTAGGGTCCAGGGCCGTACGCTAGGGTCCAGGGGTGTACACTAGGGTCCAGGGGTGTACACTAGGGTCCAGGGCCGTACGCTAGGGTCCAGGGGTGTACACTAGGGTCCAGGGCCGTACGCTAGGGTCCAGGGGTGTACACTGGGGTCCAGGGGTGTACACTAGGGTCCAGGGGTGTACACTAGGGTCCAGGGGTGTACAGTAGGGTCCAGGGGTGTACACTAGGGTCCAGGGGTGTACACTGGGGTCCAGGGGTGTACAGTAGGGTCCAGGGCCGTACGCTAGGGTCCAGGGGTGTACACTAGGGTCCAGGGCCGTACGCTAGGGTCCAGGGGTGTACACTAGGGTCCAGGGGTGTACACTAGGGTCCAGGGCCGTACGCTAGGGTCCAGGGGTGTACACTAGGGTCCAGGGCCGTACGCTAGGGTCCAGGGGTGTACACTGGGGTCCAGGGGTGTACACTAGGGTCCAGGGGTGTACAGTAGGGTCCAGGGGTGTACACTAGGGTCCAGGGGTGTACACTAGGGTCCAGGGGTGTACACTGGGCTTCATTATTGGGTTTCTAAGGCCGCAGATCAAAATGCCTCTAGACGCAATTGGATGGACCTTAATCCAATCAGAGCAACCGAGTGGGTGAGACATCAGCGGCAGCCATCTTGGTTGTTTATCAAAACGCCTCAACGGCTCCCATAGGGCACTCCTCTTTCAGTCATTGTATGAAACCCGCCCCATAGGAGATAAAGGCTTGTGATTGGCCCGGGAGGGGGCAGACACAGATAAACATGAGCTGGTCTGGCTCCCACTTAGCAGCTCGTACCTACGGTAGCTGATCGACAAGTAAAACTAATCAATACAGACAATTCACAATATAACCTGCGTCTGTCTGTCTGTCTGTCTGTCTGTCTGTCTGTCTGTCTGTCTGTCTGTCTGTCTGTCTGTCTGTCTGTCTGTCTGCCTGCCTGTCTGTCTGTCTGTCTGTCTGCCTGCCTGTCTGTCTGCCTGTCTGCCTGTCTGTCTGCCTGTCTGTCTGCCTGCCTGTCTGTCTGTCTGTCTGTCTGCGTGCATAGGCCCAGGTTGGGGGCGTTGCTCCACAGGGTTGTGGGCGTCGGCCTCCTCTACCTCCTCTTCTCCGTCGTCGAGGGAATCCTGAGTGTCCACGCTGTGAGTCACACACACACACACACACACACACACACACACACACACACACACACACACATTATATACACACACACATTATACACACACACACATAATACATACAAACACACACACACATTATACACACTCCCTCTTCAGTGTGCGCATGTGTATATAATGTGTGTGTGTGTGTGTGTGTGTGTGTGTGTGTGTGTGTGTGTGTGTGTGTGTGTGTGTGTGTGTGTGTGTGTGTGTGTGTCTAGGAACGGGGGAACAATGCCGGCAGTAAGCTGATGTGTGATCTGGTTCTGGCGTTCATCGACTCCTGTGTGGTCTGGTGGATATCCTTCAATGCAACAATTGATCGATTATTGATTAGCTTTAATTATGTCGCGCTTTTCAATACAGCGTACTTGACAAGGACACATCACGACAGGCACAACAAGTAAAAGTTTCTGGATTGATCAAAGCTAAAGTTGTTTTGTTAAAAAGTATTGAAAGATTGGGAGGCCCTCAGTTCCTCTTATTTTGTGACATCCAATAATATGAACACGATCGATACAGGAAGTAGTTTATCAATAGTGCCCATATATACAGGTGTACAGCATGCAGTGTGTGTATACACCACTCAGTAGTCCAGCATGCAGTGTGTGTATACACCACTCAGTAGTCCAGCATGCAGTGGTACAGTTTTTCTTGACTGCGTGTGTGTTATCCTTGACTGCGTGTGTGTTATCCTTGACTGTGTGTGTTTTCCTTGACTGCGTGTGTGTTATCCTTGACTGCGTGTGTGTTATCCTTGACTGTGTGTGTTTTCCTTGACTGCGTGTGTGTTTTCCTTGACTGTGTGTGTGTTCCTTGACTGCGTGTGTGTTATCCTTGACTGTGTGTGTGTTCCTTGACTGTGTGTTTTCCTTGACTGCCGTACATCTTCGTGAGTTTGGCTCAGACCATGAAACTCCTTCGTCTTCGGAGGAATGCGGTGAAGCTGTCTCTCTACCGTCACTTCACCAACACGCTCATCTTCGCTGTCATCGGTACGAGTCACCAGCTAGTACTGTGGAGTACTGTGGAGTGCTATGTAGTACTATGGAGTACTATGTAGTACTGTGGAGTACTGTGGAGTGCTATGTAGTACTATGGAGTACTGTGGAGTGCTATGTAGTACTATGGAGTACTATGTAGTACTGTGGAGTACTGTGGAGTGCTATGTCGTACTATGGAGTACTATGTAGTACTGTGGAGTACTGTGGAGTGCTATGTAGTACTATGGAGTACTGTGGAGTGCTATGTAGTACTATGGAGTACTGTGGAGTGCTATGTAGTACTATGGAGTACTGTGGAGTAGTATGCAACAGTATGTAGTAGTATGTAGTATTATGGAGTACTATGTGGTAGTGTAATGGTAGAGTTAAGGGCGATGATGGACCATTGTTCAATTAAATAGTCATATTTGGAAGTTGCCTTATCTTACATGTGTGTGTGTGTGTGTGTGTGTGTGTGTGTGTGTGTGTGTGTGTGTGTGTGTGTGTGTGTGTGTGTGTGTGTGTGTGTGTGTGTGTGTGTGTGTTTAGCGTCTGTAATCTTCATAATCTGGACTACGAAGACCTTCACGATGTCCAAGTGTCAGTCTGTAAGTTACCTCCCCCGTCTCCCCCCTATCTGTTACCTCCCCCGTCTCCCCCTGTTACCTCCCCCCTATCTGTTACCTCCCCCGTCTCCCCCTGTTACCTCCCCCCTATCTGTTACCTCCCCCTATCTGTTACCTCCCCCTATCTGTTACCTCCCCCGTCTCCCCCTGTTACCTCCCCCATATCTCTTACCTCCCCCGTATCTGTTACATCCCCTGTCTCCCCCTATCTCTTACCTCCCCCAAAGCAACATCAAACACCAACCATCACACATCAAAGCAACATCAAACACCAACCATCACACATCAAAGCAACATCAAACACCAACCATCACACATCAAAGCAACATCAAACACCAACCATCACACATCAAAGCAACATCAAACACCAACCATCACACATCAAAGCAACATCAAACACCAACCATCACACATCAAAGCAACATCAAACACCAACCATCACACATCAAAGCAACATCAAACACCAACCATCACACATCAAAGCAACATCAAACACCAACCATCACACATCAAAGCAACATCAAACACCAAACGCATTCCAGATCAAAGTCATACACTCGTACTCTCTCTCTCGCTCTCTAGGACTGGGGGGAGTTGTGGATTGATGATGCCTTCTGGCGTTTCCTCTTCTCTATGATCCTATTGGTTATCATGTTCCTATGGCGACCGTCGGCCAACAACCAGAGGTCAGGGGTTACAGAGAGATCCCTTTTGGAAAAGTTATTTCAAAATAAAAGTCCCAGGCTGCGTCATTTGACTTCCGAGAGAAATGTAATGTGTGACGTCTGCTATCACTGGGTGGATGGATCTGTGAATTAATTGATTAATTGATTGATTGATTGTCCTCAGGTATGCCTTCAGCCCACTGGTGGATGCAGAGAGTGAGGAAGAGGAACAGGAGGCCATGTTGAACGAGAACTTTGGTGAATTTCTCCTTCTCTACCTCCACCAACTCCCTCCTTCCTGGCCACATTTCTCCCCCTCTATACCATCCCTCTCCTCCTCCTATTTCTCTCACCTCTCTACCTCTCTACCTCTCACCTAATTTCAGAGAACAGCAGTAGAGTAGAACTAATAAGAGGTGTGTTTGATTTCTCCTCCTGTGTGTCTGCAGACGGCATGAAGATGAGGGGCGCCAAGCCAGAGTCAAACAGCTCCAAACCCAACAAGGTGGTGAGTGAATAACGTGTAAACCTCTAAATACTATCACTGTACCTGTTAGGAAACCTCTAAATACTATCACTGTACCTGTTAGGAAACTAAATACTATCACTGTACCTGTTAGGAAACTAAATACTATCACTGTACCTGTTAGGAAACCTCTAAATACTATCACTGTACCTGTTAGGAAACCTCTAAATACTATCACTGTACCTGTTAGGAAACCTCTAAATACTATCACTGTACCTGTTAGGAAACTAAATACTATCACTGTACCTGTTAGTAAACCTCTAAATACTATCACTGTACCTGTTAGTAAACCTCTAAATACTATCACTGTACCTGTTAGTAAACCTCTAAATACTATCACTGTACCTGTTAGGAAACCTCTAAATACTATCACTGTACCTGTTAGGAAACCTCTAAATACTATCACTGTACCTGTTAGAAAACTAAATACTATCACTGTACCTGTTAGGAAACTAAATACTATCACTGTACCTGTTAGGAAACTAAATACTATCACTGTACCTGTTAGGAAACTAAATACTATCACTGTACCTGTTAGTAAACCTCTAAATACTATCACTGTACCTGTTAGGAAACTAAATACTATCACTGTACCTGTTAGGAAACCTCTAAATACTATCACTGTACCTGTTAGGAAACTAAATACTATCACTGTACCTGTTAGGAAACTAAATACTATCACTGTACCTGTTAGGAAACCTCTAAATACTATCACTGTACCTGTTAGGAAACTAAATACTATCACTGTACCTGTTAGGAAACTAAATACTATCACTGTACCTGTTAGGAAACTAAATACTATCACTGTACCTGTTAGTAAACTAAATACTATCACTGTACCTGTTAGGAAACTAAATACTATCACTGTACCTGTTAGGAAACTAAATACTATCACTGCACCTGTTAGGAAACTAAATACTATCACTGTACCTGTTAGGAAACTAAATACTATCACTGTACCTGTTAGGAAACCTCTAAACTTAACTTAGCAACATGTTGAGTGGCACACATACATATATTACCTCTAGAGGCCATCACTAAGCAGGTACTACAGTACAGTGTAGTACACCACAGTACAGGAAAGGACCAGGTACTACAGTACAGTGTAGTACACCACAGCATGGAACAGGACCAGGTACTACAGTACAGTGTAGTACACCACAGCATGGAACAGGACCAGGTACTACAGTACAGTGTAGTACACCACAGCATGGAACAGGACCAGGTACTACAGTACAGTGTAGTACACCACAGCATGGAACAGGACCAGGTACTACAGTACAGTGTAGTACACCACAGCATGGAACAGGACCAGGTACTACAGTACAGTGTAGTACACCACAGCATGGAACAGGACCAGGTACTACAGTACAGTGTAGTACACCACAGCATGGAACAGCACCAGGTACTACAGTACAGTGTAGTACAGTACAGGAAAGGACCAGGTACTACAGTAAGATGTAATATACTACAGGACTTCCCTACAGTACATTACTACTAAACAATATAAGGTACTACAGTACAGAACACTACATTACTACTAAACCACAGTATAAGGTACTACATTACTACACTACAGTACACTACACTACAGTAACAGTGTAAGGTACTACACCACAGTACAGTATAAGCTACTACAGTACTACAGGACAGTATAATGTACTACAGTACTACACTACAGGACAGAGTAAGTACTACAGGACAGTTTAAGGTACTACAGGACAGGTTAAGGTACAACAGGACAGTATACTGTACTACAGGACAGTATAAGATACTACAGGACAGTTTAAGGTACTACAGGACAGTTTACTGTACTACAGGACAGTATACTGTACTACAGGACAGTATAAGGTACTACGGGACAGTTTAAGGTACTACAGGACAGTATAAGGTACTACAGGACAGTATAAGGTACTACAGGACAGTGTACTGTACTACAGGACAGTGTACTGTACTACAGGACAGTGTACTGTACTACAGGACAGTATAAGGTACTACAGTACTACAGGACAGTATAAGGTACTACAGTACTACACTACAGGACAGAGTAAGTACTACAGGACAGGTTAAGGTGCTACAAGACAGTATACTGTACTACAGGACAGTATACTGTACTACAGGACAGTATAAGGTAATACAGGACAGTATAAGGGACTACAGGACAGTTTAAGGTACTACAGGACAGTATACTATACTACAGGACAGTATAAGGTACTACAGGACAGTAAAAGGTACACCAATACTGCAGGACAGTATACTGTACTACAGGACAGTATAAGGTACTACAGTACTACATTACAGTATAAGGTACTACAGGACAGTTTAAGGTACTACAGGATAGTATACTGTACTACAGGACAGTATAAGGGACTACAGGACAGTTTAATGTACTACAGGACAGTATACTGCACTACAGGACAGTTTAAGGTACAACAGGACAGTATACGGTACTACAGGACAGTTTAAGGTACTACAGGACGGTATAAGGTACTACAGTACTACATTACAGTATAAGGGACTACAGGACAGTTTAAGGTACTACAGGACAGTATACTGTACTACAGGACAGTATAAGATACTACAGGGCAGTTTAATGTACTACATTACAGTATAAAGTACTACAGGACAGTATAAGGTACTACAGGACAGTTTAAGGTACTACAGGACAGTATAAGGTACTACAGGACAGTATACTGTACTACAGGACAGTATAAGGTACTACAGGACAGTATAAGGTACTACAAGACAGTATAAGGTACTACAGTACTACATTAAAGTATAAAGGACTACAGGACAGTTTAAGGTACTACAGGACAGTTTAAGGTACTACAGGACAGTATACTGTACTACAGGACAGTATAAGGTACTACAGGACAGTTTAAGGTAATACAGGACAGTATACTGTACTACAGGACAGTATAAGGTAATACAGGACAGTATAAGGGACTACAGGACAGTTTAAGGTACTACAGGACAGTATACTATACTACAGGACACTATAAGGTACTACAGGACAGTATAAGGTACTACAGGACAGTTTAAGGTACTACATTACAGTTTAAGGTACTACAGGACAGTTTAAGGTACTACAGGACAGTATACTGTACTACAGGACAGTTTACTGTACTACAGGACAGTATAAGGTACTACAGGACAGTTTAAGGTACTACAGGACAGTATACTGTACTACAGGACAGTTTAAGGTACTACAGGACAGTAAACTGTACTACAGGACAGTTTAAGGTACTACAGGACAGTATAAGGTACTACAAGACAGTATAAGGTACTACAGGACAGTATAAGGTACTACAGGACAGTATAAGGGACTATAGGACAGTTTAAGGTACTACAGGACAGTATACTGTACTACAGGACAGTATAAGGTACTACAGGACAGTTTAAGGTAATACAGGACAGTATACCGCACTACAGGACAGTATAAGGTACTACAGGACAGTTTAAGGTAATACAGGACAGTATACTGCGCTACAGGACAGTTTAAGGTACTACAGGACAGTATAAGGGACTATAGGACAGTTTAAGGTACTACAGGACAGTATACTGTACTACAGGACAGTATAAGGTACTACAGGACAGTTTAAGGTAATACAGGACAGTATACCGCACTACAGGACAGTTTAAGGTACTACAGGACAGTATAAGGGACTATAGGACAGTTTAAGGTACTACAGGACAGTATACTGCGCTACAGGACAGTTTAAGGTACTACAGGAGAGTATAATGCACTACAGGACAGTATAAGGTAATACAGGACAGTATAATGCACTACAGGACAGTATAAGGTACTACAGGACAGTATAAGGTAATACAGGACAGTATACTGCACTACAGGACAGTATAAGGTACTACAGGACAGGGTGATTTAAGGTGTGTTTGTTTTGCAGGACGAGGACCTAAGGTGGGTGGAGGAGAACATTCCCTCGTCGATGGCAGATGTGTAAGTCTCGCCTCTGAGAGCCAGATTCACATGCTGCTCCGTTTGAACCTCTGAACCGGTTCTGTAAATCCTGATCCTGAGCAGATTCTGTTTTCCCCCAGTGCCCTGCCCCCACTCCTGGACTCTGATGAGGTAAGATGGTCTCCATGCCGACCAGCGTAGCTTCTAATGACATTTCAGAACATTCAGTTCAACGTCCAGAGATGATCCTGAGGGAAGGTAGTGAGTGGAGCAGCTTCCATCAGCGTTCCATCACTGGAGAAGAGCTGGGAAGTTCTGCCCAGCAGTCACATGACTAGTCACATGACTAGCAGGAAGCCAGGTTCTCTTTAGTTAGATGGTCCAAACCGGACTGGAACCTGGTCTGTTACCATGGTGATATTCTAAAGATCCCATTGCTCTGCTCTGGAGAATTTATAGAATTTATAAAACACAAAAGTACAGCAAGTCAATAACTAAAGTTCAGAAAGATGTACACAACAAATAAGATAAAATAAATTAATTAATCCCCAAAGAGATATTCAAGAGAATATGAGGATCCAAAAAAAACAATACTTACATGAATATATGTAATACATATACTTTGTATATACCTATATACACAATACATCTAATAGAATAAACAATCCAGATGTGCATACACCTTAGTTTATTATATTAGATGTATTATGTATATAGGTGTTAAACAATACATCTAATAGAATAAACTAAGGTAAAACACAATCCAGATGTGCATACACCTTAGTTTATTATATTAGATGTATTATGTATATAGGTGTTAAACAATACATCTAATAGAATAAACTAAGGTAAAACACAATCCAGATGTGCATATACGCCTAGTCCTGTGCTGTCGTCCAATGAGAAGTTTCTAAACTCGCATATCAGCAGGGAATTGCGGATTAATCAGGTCCTAAATGTGCCACGGTTGAAATGTCTCCATGACGTGCAGTGTCCTGAAACGAACAGCAGAGGGCGCCAGCTGAAAGTCAGTTGGTTGGTTACCACGGGTTACGTCAGGATTGTTGTTCGTTCTCGTGTTGTTATGGTGACGTGAGGAGAACAATAGAAGAGGAGGATCTCACATGTTGGGGGGGGGGGGGGGGGGGGGATACATTTAATATATAGCATGCGTTGAAATATATATTTATACACTGTAGGCCTATATTCTCTTTATTACATTATGTAAAATCTTTCATGTTTAGAAAGTGCAATAAATAATTTGAGTTTATATTTAGACACTGGGTCAGGGATAAGATGAAGCCATTTGTATTTATAGTTATAATACAAGTTTATAATATGATTATCCTTAATGATATGTAGCTCTTCATTCATAGAGGACTGAACAAAACATCCGCTCTGGTCTTTGTTAAGAAACATGACATCACCTCTTCCTCTTGTTTACCGGAACAAAGAACAACGAGAGGAAGCATCTGATTGGTTTCAATGGACAGCCAATCAAAACCTTCTTTTCTGAAAAAAAAAAAAAAAAAAAAACTGGTGGCTAGCTCATTAGCATAATGAGCATATTTAACATTCTTCATTCATTCACCATTTAGCTTTTACATAAAACCTACTCGGGTTAGACAGTGAATACAGAGACAGGTCCTTAAGGAGCAGGTAGGGGTTAGACAGTACAGAGACAGGTCATTAAGGAGCAGGTAGGGGTTAGACAGTACAGAGACAGGTCATTAAGGAGCAGGTAGGGGTTAGACAGTACAGAGACAGGTCATTAAGGAGCAGGTAGGGGTTAGACAGTACAGAGACAGGTCATTAAGGAGCAGGTAGGGGTTAGACAGTACAGAGACAGGTCATTAAGGAGCAGGTAGGGGTTAGACAGTACAGAGACAGGTCATTAAGGAGCAGGTAGGGGTTAGACAGTACAGAGACAGGTCATTAAGGAGCAGGTAGGGGTTAGACAGTACAGAGACAGGTCATTAAGGAGCAGGTAGGGGTTAGACAGTACAGAGACAGGTCATTAAGGAGCAGGTAGGGGTAAGACAGAACAGAGACAGGCCATTAAGGAGCAGGTAGGGGTTAGGCAGTACAGAGACAGGTCATTGAGGAGCAGGTAGGGGTTAGGCAGTACAGAGACAGGTCATTGAGGAGCAGGTAGGGGTTAGACAGTACAGAGACAGGTCATTAAGGAGCAGGTAGGGGTTAGACAGTACAGAGACAGGTCATTAAGGAGCAGGTAGGGGTTAGACAGTAGAGAGACAGGTCATTAAGGAGCAGGTAGGGGTTAGACAGTACAGAGACAGGTCATTAAGGAGCAGGTAGGGGTTAGACAGTACAGAGACAGGTCATTAAGGAGCAGGTAGGGGTTAGACAGTACAGAGACAGGTCATTGAGGAGCAGGTAGGGGTTCGACAGTACAGAGACATTAAGGAGCAGGTGGGGGTTGGACAGTGAATATGGAATGAAAGCTAAGTGGTCGTGATAACATACTAAGTGTAACTAACCAAAGTAAATGTATTAAAGCTACAGCTTCCCATCATAAGATGAAGGACAAGGTGAGGTTATCTTGCCAAACAGAAGGAGTCACTACTGAACCAACCTCCACTTTCTCCCAAACCTAAAACGATGTAAACACTAAACCCCAGAACAAGGTAAACACTAAACCCCAGAACAAGGTAAACACTAAACCCCAGAACAAGGTAAACACTAAACCCCAGAACAAGGTAAACACTAAACCCCAGAACAAGGTAAACACTAAACCCCAGAACAAGGTAAACACTAAACCCCAGAACAAGGTAAACACTAAACCCCAGAACAACTCATACCATCGAACTCTGTGTGCAGTGTACAAATACACCAAAAGATTAAAGATTAAAAAATCTGATGAAACAGAAAGAAAACCAAATAGATCACCAACATGTTCATCTGAGAAGCCTTGGTGTAATGTTCATCACCTTCCACAACATGAAAATAATCCACAAGTTTATAGTAGAAAATGAAATGAGTCAAAAAACAACGTGGTCAAAACCAGGCCTAAAACAATTGACCTGTTTCAAAAGTGATCAAACATCCTACCTAGTCTTTAGGACCTCTGTTTCCCTCTCACCAAACAAACATTTCCTCCATGTCCTCTCCACCAAATTTCAATTCTACTTCCTCATTCCTGAGTCACAGGGGTGTGGCTATCTAAATGGGGCGGGGTCTACTGATCCAGACCAGAGAGACAGGTGATTAAGGAGCAGGTCAGGGTTAGACAGTACAGAGACAGGTCATTAAGGAGCAGGTAGGGGTTAGGCAGTACAGAGACAGGTCATTAAGGAGCAGGTAGGGGTTAGACAGTACATAGACAGGTCATCAAGGAGCAGGTAGGGGTTAGACAGTACAGAGACAGGTCATTAAGGAGCAGGTAGGGGTTAGACAGTACAGAGACAGGTCATTAAGGAGCAGGTAGGGGTTAGACAGTACAGAGACAGGTCATTAAGGAGCAGGTAGGGGTTAGACAGTACAGAGACAGGTCATTAAGGAGCAGGTAGGGGTTAGACAGTACAGAGACAGGTCATTAAGGAGCAGGTAGGGGTTAGACAGTACAGAGACAGGTCATTACGGGGCAGGGAGGTGTTAGCTGGGAGTCATTCATCCTTCAGTATGTGCCATGGTAACAGGTCACTCTGACTCACAACATCTCATCTCACACATGCTCTCTGTCCACAGGAAACCATGACAACCAAATTTGAGATGTCCAAGATGGAGTAGAGGAGCAGAGCGTCTTCAGAGAACACTCTGACTGTCCAGAGATAGAGGGATGGATGACAGAGGGAGGGATGGATGACAGAGGGAGGGATGGATGGCAGAGGGAGGGATTGATGACAGAGGGAGGGATGGATGATAGAGGAGGGATGGATGACAGAGGGAGGGATGGATGATAGAGGAGGGATGGATGACAGAGGGAGGGATGGATGACAGAGGGAGGGATGGATGATAGAGGAGGGATGGATGACAGAGGGAGGGATTGATGACAGAGGGAGGGATGGATGACAGAGGGAGGGATGGATGACAGAGGGAGGGATGGATGACAGAGGGAGGGATGGATGATAGAGGAGGGATGGATGACAGAGGGAGGGATTGATGACTGAGGGAGGGATGGATGACAGAGGGAGGGATGGATGAGAGCATACTCTGAAGATGGGAGGAGAGACTGGTGGGTCATCCCAGCAGACTCATGAGGAGGGTTAATGAACGTCAACGTTGTCCCCGTCCAACCTGAGCCTGAATAGTTCAAAATCTTTTGTGTAAATATATCATCACAGACACACACACACACACACACACACACACACTATCCTCTCTTTTCTATTGTGTTTTCTGTGAAAGCACAGATTTCTACAGCTTCATGCATGTGTGTGTGTGTTTGTTTGTCTGCCCTGTGTGTTAGTGTGTGTGTTGTCTGTCGTGTGCGTGTGATGTCTGCCCTGTGTGTGTGTTTTGTCTGCCCTGTGTGTGTGTGTGTGTGATGTCTGCCCTGTGTGTATGTGTGTGTATTGTCTGCCGTGTGTGTGTGTGTGATTGCCCTGTGTGTGTTTGTGTGTTGTCTTTCCTGTGTGTGTGTGTGTGTTTGTGATGTCTGCCCTGTGTTTGTGCATATATGGTGTGTGTGTGTGTGTGATGTCTGCACTGTATGTGTGTGTGTGTGTGTGTGTGTGTGTGTGATGTCTGCCCTGTGTGTGTGTGTGTGTGTGTGTGTGTGTGTGTGTGTGTGTGTGTGTGTGTGATGTCTGCCCTGTGTGTGTGTGTGTGTGTGTGTGTGTGATGTCTGCCCTGTGTGTGTGTGTGTGTGTGTGTGTGTGTGTGTGATGTCTGCCCTGTGTGTGTGTGTGTGTGTGTGTGTGTGTGTGTGTGTGTGTGTGTGATGTCTGCCCTGTGTGTGTGTGTGTGTGTGTGTGTGTGTGTGTGTGTGTGTGTGTGTGTGTGTGTGTGTGTGTGTGTGTGTGATGTGTGCCCTGTGTGTGTGTGTAGGTCTCATCAGATTCTGGATTGTTGGCTGTGTTACCAACCAAACTTACCTGTAAACCTTTCTTTTTATTTTGGAAAAAGGTTATGTGTTCTTTTTGATGTATTTTTCATGGGGAAACACACTATTATTTGAATTATTTGGAACTTTTGGAAATCTTCCCTATTTGAATGCTGGGTGTTTTCAGCAGAGAAACGACCAACTGATGCACAACGTTTGTGAAATGACAACATTTTATCTGGCGTGAATTGTAAATAAAGAGAATTCATAAAAATTATTGATTCTGCTATTTTCATCTTGAAAAAATAGTTTGAGAAATATTCTGTCAATTGCTCTATACATTTACCACTCTATCGATCTATCTATCACTCTCTCTATCACTTTATCTATCTTTCACTATCACTATCATCACTCTCACTCTATCTCCCTCCTACAACGACGATTCAGGCCCTCCCCCTCCTGGACCTGTGTGTGTGTGTGTGTGTGTGTGTGTGTGTGTGTGTGTGTGTGTGTGTGTGTGTGTGTGTGTGTGTGTGTGTGTGTGTGTGTGTGTGTGTGTGTGTGTGTGTGTGTGCCAGTACACTGGCATTACCGCTGTAATAACATAATCCTTGAGATTTGGCCAGACAAGAGGACAGTATGCTCGCTATTTGAGCCAACGGAATTTAGCAGAGGGATGTCCAGCAGATGGCCCACTCTCCCAGCAGGGGGCGCAAGCCAGGTTCTGAAGGGGCGCGTTTGACGGTTGCTCCCGTTACAGCATTCACACGATGTAGCCTACTTTAGCGGTCAAGAAAACGAGTATGCTACATGTACTGATTGCAAATATAGTTTGGATATAAAACAGACTAAAATAAACTAGTTATGAAAGATTAAGACATCAGAAACGATTTAGAATAGCAACATCTTTTATACACGCAGACACTGACAGGAAGATAATAATACTTAGCCTGAAGCATTCAGAAATGAGTTGATACCCTCAAACCATCTTGGACTCTGCTCCACCATGAAGAGACCAGGGAGGAAATGACATCATTAACAAGGGACAAGAGTCTCACTCGTCTCTTTAATCCCTGTTGGCTCCAAAGGCCTGAATGAACTATCAGGATTTAATGTAACTTCCAAACATTTCAGTTTAAATGATCAGAAGTTTTTGTTTGAATTATTATAACTGAATTATTATACAATAACTAACTATTTCAAGGTTTGAATCAGTTGGGGCCGAACGCAAGAGCAAAGCAGTCATAGTGAAACAGTCGGTATATGGTGAAACAGTCATGCTATGGTGAAACAGTCATGATATGGTGAAACAGTCTTGATATGGTGAAACAGTCATGATATGGTGAAACAGTCGGTATATGGTGAAACAGTCTTGATATGGTGAAACAGTCATGCTGTGGTGAAACAGTCTTGATATGGTGAAACAGTCTTGATATGGTCAAACAGTCGGTATATGGTGAAACAGTCTTGATATGGTGAAACAGTCATGCTGTGGTGAAACAGTCATGCTATGGTGAAACAGTCTTGATATGGTGAAACAGTCATGCTATGGTGAAACAGTCTTGATATGGTGAAACAGTCATGCTATGGTGAAACAGTCTTGATATGGTGAAACAGTCGGTATATGGTGAAACAGTCTTGATATGGTGAAACAGTCTTGATATGGTGAAACAGTCATGCTATGGTGAAACAGTCTTGATATGGTGAAACAGTTGGAATATGGTGAAACAGTCTTGATATGGTGAAACAGTCGGTATATGGTGAAACAGTCTTGATATGGTGAAACAGTCTTGATATGGTGAAACAGTCATGCTATGGTGAAACAGTCATGATATGGTGAAACATGGGCTACTGATGTGTGTAATAAAAAGAGATCTGCTTTTATTCCAGCGTTGCATAACAGGAAGAGATTATCGATACACAGATGAATGTGCCGATGGTCTCTTCTTACTCCTGTTCCAGCGTGGAGAATAAAACACAAATCACTCCCAGCTCGTCCTTCCATTGGAATCTTTATTGTACTTATTTTTTGGGGACAATTTGCTAGCGAACATGTGAAAACTTGACCAACAAAACATTGTGTGTGTGTGTGTGTGTGTGTGTGTGTGTGTGTGTGTGTGTGTGCCAGTACACTGGCATTACCGCTGTAATAACATAATCCTTGAGATTTGGCCAGACAAGAGGACAGTATGCTCGCTATTTGAGCCAACGGAATTTAGCAGAGGGATGTCCAGCAGATGGCCCACTCTCCCAGCAGGGGGCGCAAGCCAGGTTCTGAAGGGGCGCGTTTGACGGTTGTTCCCGTTACAGCATTCACACGATGTAGCCTACTTTAGCGGTCAAGAAAACGAGTATGCTACATGTACTGATTGCAAATATAGTTTGGATATAAAACAGACTAAAATAAACTAGTTATGAAAGATTAAGACATCAGAAACGATTTAGAATAGCAACATCTTTTATACACGCAGACACTGACAGGAAGATAATAATACTTAGCCTGAAGCATTCAGAAATGAGTTGATACCCTCAAACCATCTTGGACTCTGCTCCACCATGAAGAGACCAGGGAGGAAATGACATCATTAACAAGGGACAAGAGTCTCACTCGTCTCTTTAATCCCTGTTGGCTCCAAAGGCCTGAATGAACTATCAGGATTTAATGTAACTTCCAAACATTTCAGTTTAAATGATCAGAAGTTTTTGTTTGAATTATTATAACTGAATTATTATACAATAACTAACTATTTCAAGGTTTGAATCAGTTGGGGCCGAACGCAAGATCAAAGCAGTCATAGTGAAACAGTCGGTATATGGTGAAACAGTCATGCTATGGTGAAACAGTCATGCTATGGTGAAACAGTCATGCTATGGTGAAACAGTCTTGATATGGTGAAACAGTCGGTATATGGTGAAACAGTCATGATATAGTGAAACAGTCATGATATGGTGAAACAGTCATGCTATGGTGAAACAGTCTTGATATGGTGAAACAGTCTTGATATGGTGAAACAGTCTTGATATGGTGAAACAGTCATGATATGGTGAAACAGTCATGATATGGTGAAACAGTCTTGATATGGTCAAACAGTCGGTATATGGTGAAACAGTCTTGATATGGTGAAACAGTCATGCTGTGGTGAAACAGTCATGCTATGGTGAAACAGTCTTGATATGGTGAAACAGTCATGCTATGGTGAAACAGTCTTGATATGGTGAAACAGTCGGTATATGGTGAAACAGTCTTGATATGGTGAAACAGTCTTGATATGGTGAAACAGTCATGCTATGGTGAAACAGTCTTGATATGGTGAAACAGTTGGAATATGGTGAAACAGTCTTGATATGGTGAAACAGTCGGTATATGGTGAAACAGTCTTGATATGGTGAAACAGTCTTGATATGGTGAAACAGTCATGCTATGGTGAAACAGTCATGATATGGTGAAACATGGGCTACTGATGTGTGTAATAAAAAGAGATCTGCTTTTATTCCAGCGTTGCATAACAGGAAGAGATTATCGATACACAGATGAATGTGCCGATGGTCTCTTCTTACTCCTGTTCCAGCGTGGAGAATAAAACACAAATCACTCCCAGCTCGTCCTTCCATTGGAATCTTTATTGTACTTATTTTTTGGGGACAATTTGCTAGCGAACATGTGAAAACTTGACCAACAAAACATTGTTTTTTTTTTGTCATTACAGTATGTCGTCAGACTCGGTTAGATGTGTTTTTAAAAAACAAAACCACAAAATAACAGAAAACATTTGACTTTCCATATGCTATGGTGCTTCTTTTCTTTTTTTCTTCCTTCATGTACACAATTGAATTTTAACAGTCTAAAAACATTGAACACAGAGTTGGCAGTGTGACATCACACACCATGTGAGGGTCAGGGGTCAGGGGTCAGGGGGCATGGCCCCTAGGGCAGGTTCTACTGTAGTGATCCTGGAGCACTCCATCAAACATCTACTGGGTGTCGTGGGGTCAGGGGTCAGGGGTCAGGGTCTACAAAGCAAAATGGCCTCCGATAGAAAACTAACAGTCTCTCTCTCGCTTGTATGTTTTCTGATCCTCGATCGCCCGGCGGAGGCTGGAATGATTCGGCTTTTTTACATTTCTGCATTTTTCTTCTTCTCGTAGACAAATATAAAATCTCACTAGACAAGCAAGAAAATGATACAAAGAAATTACAAATAAAATGTACATGGATGGATGGATGGAAAGGGAGGGAGGGAGGAATGGAGGCTAGGGAGGGAGACAGGGAGGGAGGGAGGAATGGAGGGAGGGAGGGAGACGGAGACAGGGAGGGAGGGAGGAATGGAGGGAGGGATGGAGGGAGGGAGGAATGGAGGCTAGGGAGGGAGACAGGGAGGGAGGGAGGAATGGAGGGAGGGAGGGAGACGGAGACAGGGAGGGAGGGAGGGAGGAATGGAGGCTAGGGAGGAATGGAGGCTAGGGAGGGAGACAGGGATGGAGACAGGGAAGGAGGGAGGGAGGGAGACAGGGATGGAGACAGGGAAGGAGGGAGGGAGGGAGACAGGGATGGAGACAGGGAAGGAGGGAGGGAGGGATGGAGGGAGACAGGGATGGAGACAGGGAAGGAGGGAGGGAGGGATGGAGGGAGACAGGGAGGGAGACAGGGAAGGAGGGAGGGAGGGATGGTTGAATTATTGCTTTCTGAGTAATTCTTTCTTTTTTTTCTTCATCTACATGGATTGCATCTCTGTCACCATGACGACCAGTGGCGTTTACATGAGAACCCTTTATATTCAGAGGGAGGAGGGGCGGCGGGGGCCGAGAGGGTGGGGTTAGGGGCGGGGCCAGATATCCTTGCTCAGCGAATCCCGTGCCGTGTTAATCCTCTTTGTAGCCTCACACGTTTCCCGCCTTTTGGTCTGGTAAATAATAACAGAAGAGATTGAAAATATATTAAAATATGTATCGGGAAAAATATAATACTAATGATAATAATAATGGTAATAAGAACTTATATTTAAATAAAAAGGGATATTGCCTGTGTTTAGTACAGAAATTTGTGTTGCGTATCTTTACATCCATGTGATTCTATTTAAAACACAGGTCAGATATAAATATTAACTAAGAACGACCACAACATCGACACACGGAAGATCTTTGTAACACTATTAACCAACAACAACATGTGTTTTATTAGTTAGTAGACTTCTAATGTGAAGGAAGACTATAATGTGATAGATCTTTGTGTTCTTGTGTCTTCCACTTCCTGTACACTGAAACCTTAAAGTATATAAGGTGCAGACATGTACAATGTTAGTGCAAGTGTTTGTTTTTAATACTTTGGCTTTTTGGTTCAATTGTGCACCTGCTAAATGGTGGCTAGGGCAGAGTGGCTAGTAGAGCTAGCTTTAGCGCTGTAACGCTTTGATTCGCTGCTAATCCCTTGATGGACTCAACGCTACTGGTGGCCATTAAACCAGCTTTACTCATCCACACAGAACGCAGGGGGTTAAGTAGCAAAGCTATAGCTAGTTAGAGCTAGTAGGCTAACTCCCTGGAGGCCTAATACACTAATGAAGTCCTAGCGCGTAACTAGCACATAGCATGGAGCACGAAGCTAGCAGGATAATCAGCAACGTAAGCTCACTGCTAGCTAGCTAGCAGTGAGCAGCTAGTTTAGCAGCTATGCTAAACTTTGCTAGGCTCTGCGAACACATATCTGTTTGGTGATAGACTGCTAGGCTTTGCTACACTAGGCTATGCTAAACCCAGCTCTGTATGGCGATAGGCTGCTAGTCTATTCTAAAATAGGCTATGCTAACACAGGTTTGGTTTTCTGACCAGAATTTCTCACCCTGGTTGGCGCTAATAGCGCCGCTACCTGTATAACATATTTATATATAGCATTACACACACACACGGACACACACACGGACACACACACACACACAGTATGTGTGTGTTTATGTATATTTTGAGGTAGTGAGTGTGTGTGTGCGTGTGTGTGTGTTTAAGTAGTATATGTGTGTATTTATGTATATTTTGAGGTAGTGAGTGTGTGTGTGTGTTTATGTATTTGTGTGTTTTTGGCCAGGTCACCCTGGCAGAAGAGATTTAAATTTCAACATTGATAAATAAAGGTCAAACAAAATGGATGTTTTTAAGTAGTACTTTATAAAAATAGAAATGTGCCTGTGGGTTAAGCTATGTGTGCTTTAGTTGTAGCTTGTTTATCAGTGTGCGTTTGGGACTGCACGTGTGCGTGCTAAGTGCATGTGTGTGTGTAAGTGAGTGAGTGTGCGCGTGTGTGTTGAGTATCTTATGCCCATCCCTAGCTGCTAATGCTCTTAGCAGCCGTTCAGCCCGCTAACATCACACAGCTCATCACATGACATCACAGCTCCTGCTCTAGCTGCTCTGCTGCTGCTGACATCACATCCTGTACAATAGCCGCCGCCACCTCCCGTAGCTCCCTTTTCACCATGTGCTCCCCGTTCTCCTCCTCCCCCTCCCCGCATGACTCTGAATCGCCCGGGCAACTGCCAGCCCCTCCCCCACATGCCCACTCTCCCCCCACCTTCTCCTCGTTAGCCGCCGGCGCTACGGCGGCGGCTACCTTCACTGCGCTAGCCTGCATGTCAGTCTGGGTGCAGGGGTCAGGTTCAGTGCTGCTGCTGTTTGTTAGCGGTAGCGCTGCGTCGCTGTTAGCTAGCTCTTCTTTGCGGATGATGTGGTGCGGTATCCCCCTGGCGTCCTGACGGAGGCGCTGTGACTCACCACTGTTGGCCGTGGTGCTGATAATCGGAGCCTTGGCCTCCTCCTTGCCCTTCTTCACCGGGCTCGGCTTCTTCTCCTCCTCTTGGTCATCGTCATGGTGATTGTGAGTACTGTGGTCGTCACCATTGGTGCAGCCGTTCTCTCCGTTGGTCACCGGGGTTTCGGACGCATTCTCCGGCTCCGCCTCCTTCGCCCGCTCCGCCCCGCTCTCTGCCGTCTCATTGGCCGCTGGCTCCTCTGACGCAGGCATGTCATTGGTTTCTGCGGTTGCCGTGGGGACAGCATCTCCGTCGACCACCGGCGCCGCTGCCTCCTCCCCCTCCTTGGCTGCGTCTCCTTCCTCCTCCTCCTTGGCTGCGTCTCCTTCCTCCTCCTCCTCCTTGGCTCCCTCGCCCAGGTCCACGCTGGACGGCTTGCCCTTCCTCATGATGAAGTTCTTCAGGGAGACGGCCCGGCCTAACTTGGAGCGCTTGGCGGTCGCTGACTTCCCGTCCTTCGCCTCCTCAGCCTCCTCGCCTGGACACACAGGGACCAGGGTTAGGACTACAGCGCTGGTCCTGGACACACAGGGACCAGGGTTAGGACTACAGCGCTGGTCCTGGACACACAGGGACCAGGGTTAGGACTACAGCGCTGGTCCTGGACACACAGGGACCAGGGTTAGGACTACAGCGCTGGTCCTGGACACACAGGGACCAGGGTTAGGACTACAGCGCTGGTCCTGGACACACAGGGACCAGGGTTAGGACTACAGCGCTGGTCCTGGACACACAGGGACCAGGGTTAGGACTACAGCGCTGGTCCTGGACACACAGGGACCAGGGTTAGGACTACAGCGCTGGTCCTGGACACACAGGGACCAGGGTTAGGACTACAGCGCTGGTCCTGGACACACAGGGACCAGGGTTAGGACTACAGCGCTGGTCCTGGACACACAGGGACCAGGGTTAGGACTACAGCGCTGGTCCTGGACACACAGGGACCAGGGTTAGGACTACAGCGCTGGTCCTGGACACACAGGGACCAGGGTTAGGACTACAGCGCTGGTCCTGGACACACAGGGACCAGGGTTAGGACTACAGCGCTGGTCCTGGACACACAGGGACCAGGGTTAGGACTACAGCGCTGGTCCTGGACACACAGCGCTCTAGGAAGCCTAGGGTTAGACCTCAGATGGGTTAGGGTTAGACCTCAGATGGGTTAGGGTTAGGGTTGGACCTCAGATGGGTTAGGGTTAGACCTCAGATGGGTTAGGGTTAGGGTTAGACCTCAGATGGGTTAGGGTTGGACCTCAGATGGGTTAGGGTTAGGGTTGGACCTCAGATGGGTTAGGGTTAGGGTTAGACCTCAGATGGGTTAGGGTTAGACCTCAGATGTTGGGGGAATGGAAGCCAGTTCCTCTCTAGCCGCTACACTGGCCTGTGACATCCTGTCCCTGTTGGAACGTTGTCCTCACCTGCTGGGTGGGCCGCGTCCTCCTCCCCACTGGGGGTGCACTCCGTGCTGGAGCGCTTGGACTTGGGGATGACGCGCTTCTTGAAGGAGGTCCAGATCTCGTTGGCGTGCTGAGTCACCGTACCTCCTCCCGACGCACCGGCTTTCTCCTCCGCTCCCTCCGTCTTGGCCTCCTCTGCTCCTGCTGCCTTCTCCTCTCCTCCCTCCACCTTGGCCTCCTCTCCTCCATCTGTCTTCTCCTGTCCCCCCTCCTCTGGCTTGGCCTCCTCTCCTCCGTCTGTCTTCTCCTGCCCCTCCTCGGGCCCTACAGGGGCCTCCTCCTGGTCCTTGGTCTTGCTGCTGAGGCCCACCATGGAGGGGTCTCTCTTCAGACCCTGGAAGGTCCAGGACCGCTTCAGCTTCCACCTCTTCTGACCCGAGTCCTTTGAGTCCAGGGTGGAAGAGTCCCCTCCACCTCCCTCTCCCTCCTCCTCCTTCACCTCCTCTCCTACTGCTCCTGCTGCTCCCTTCTTGTGGGTCTTCTGAGCCATGAGCTTCTTAAAGGAGTGCCAACGCTTCATGTGCTTTGTGGAGGAGGTGGAGGAGGAGGAGGCTTTCTGCTCCTCCTCTGCGCCTCCTTCGGGTGCCGGAGCATCGGAGGAGGTGGTGGTGAGGGCCTCTGGGTGCTCCAGGCGGTCCAGGGACTTGGACCTGACAGTCAGAGGTTTGGGCTGAGCCTCCTCTGCACCTCCTTCCTTCTTGTCTGTGCTGCGGTGGGAGAAGATACGTGCCACTGGGTTGCGGATGAGGTCCCTCACCGAGGACCTGGCCTTCTCCTCCTTCTTCTCCTCCTTCTTCTCCTCCTCTTTCTTCTCCTCCTCCTTCTTCTCCTCATCGTCCACCTTGTCCCCGTTCTCCGGTGCATTCTCTACCGCCGCGCCCTCGGCCCCTCCCTCGGCCCCTCCCTCGGCCCCCTGTTGCACCTCCTCTGCTCCTTTCTCCTGCTCCTTGTCTGCTCCGGCCTCGGCCTCCTTCTTCTTCCTGCTCATCACCTTCCCCAGACCGCTCTTGTTCAGGAAGGAGTCTAGGAAGGAGGTCTTGGGCTCCATGGAGGAGGAGGTGTTCTCTGAGGAGGTGGGGGCCTTCTCACCTCCTCCTTCTTCTCCTCCTCCTCCTGCTGCTGTGTCGTTGGCCACGGTCTCCTTGTTCTCTGTGGCGTTGCCTGCAGCGACCTCGGCGACCTCTCCATCCTTTCCCGCCTTCTCGCCGCTCACAGTCTCTGAGTGGGCGGGGACCACCGGCTCCGCTTCCGTTGCCTTGGTTTCCAGCTCTGTTGCCGTGGTTTCTGCCGCCTTTCCATCTTCCTGGACAACCGGAGCCGCGCTGGCTTCAGTTGCCGCCATCTTGAAAACGGGAAATTAAGAATGAAGCGAATAGGGGCCCCTTCCGTCCCAGGCTCTCTTCTCTCTCTCTTCTCTCTCTCTTCTCTCTCTCTCTTCTCTCTCTCTCTTCTCTCTCTCTTCTCTCTCTCTCTCTTCTCTCTCTCTCTCTCTTCTCTCTCTCTCTCTCTTTTCTCTCTCTCGTCGGGCGTCGGACTCTCAGGTCATGGAGTTCATCCTATGCTTCCTCCTCACTCGCTCCTGGAGAGAGGGGAGAGGGAAGGAGGGCGAGAGAGACAGAGGTGTGTTAGAGACAGAGGAGCAGGGAGAGAGCAAAGGCGAGAGAAAAGAAGAGGGAGCGAAGTAGGAAAGAAAGGTGAATGAAGGTGAGAGAGGAGAGAGAGATAGGAGACAGAGGGAGAGAGAGAGAGAGAGGATACAGTGAGACGGAAGAGTTGGGGAGAGGAGTCAGAGAGAGGAGACAGAGAGAGAGGGGAGAGGGGGAGAGGAGACAGAGAGAGAGGGGAGAGGGGGAGAGGAGACAGAGAGAGAGGGGAGAGGGGGAGAGGAGACAGAGAGGAGACAGAGAGAGAGGGGAGAGGGGGAGAGGAGACAGAGAGAGAGGGGAGAGGGGGAGAGGAGACAGAGAGGAGACAGAGAGAGAGGGGAGAGGGGGAGAGGAGACAGAGAGGAGACAGAGAGAGAGGGGAGAGGGGGAGAGGAGACAGAGAGAGAGGGGAGGGGGGAGAGGAGACAGAGAGAGAGGGGAGGGGGAGAGGAGACAGAGAGGAGACAGAGAGAGAGGGGAGGGGGGAGAGGAGACAGAGAGAGAGGGGAGGGGGGAGAGGAGACAGAGTGGGGAGCGAGGAAAGAGGGGGAGACAGATGGTTAATAGTCTGAATGAAGAACAGACGCTGGTGTAGTCTGGTGTTACGTAACATCGCTGAACTCTCACATGAATGCTGCATACACACACTACAAATAGTTCACAAATATAGAAATCATTCAATTGATGAATCAATCGATGCACCGTGCACATGACTGGACTGCAGGATGCAAGAGAGAGAGAATGAATGTGCATGTAATAAGGTTGATGTGAGTGTGTGTGTGAGAGAGACATAAGGTAACCAGTGAGGACATGAAGGGGTGAAGATGCTAGAGCCACCCTTCCACTAACATCTTGTCTGTCTGCAGTCCAACCATTTGTTACACCTCGCCTGGCTAACGCTTAGCGCCTGGCTAGCGCTTAGCGCCTGGCTAACGCTTAGCGCCTGGCTAACGCTTAGCGCCTGGCGGGGCCAGCGTAGCCGGCCGCGGCGTTTGGCGGAGGGGGGAGCGCGGGTTCGGGCTCGGGGGAGAGGAGGGCAAGACGCGAGAGGGGAGAGGGCGGGAGGGGGGGAGAGAGAGGAGGGAGAGGGAGGAGAGAGGGAGAGAGGGGCAGGAGGATAAGAGGTGAGAAGTGAGGAGAGAGGGGAGAGAGGAGAGGCGAGAGGCATGGAGGAGGAGGAGAGAGAGAGGGAAAGAAGGAGAGAGGAGCGGAGAAGGGAGAGCGAGAGAGTAAGGAGAGAGAGAGAGAGAGAGGAGGGAGGGAGCGAGAGGGCGAGGACATAAGGAGAGAGAGAGAGAGAGGAGAGAGAGGGGAGAAGGAGAGAGAGAGGGAGAGGGGACATAAGGAGAGAGAGAGGGGGGGAGGGAGTGAGGGAGAGAGGGTGAGAGAGGGGGGAAGAGAGAGTGAGAGAGAGGGAGAGGAGGGGGGAGGGAGGGGAGACCTAGAGGAGAGGAGAGGGGGAGAGGGGGTGGGGTGAGAGAGAGAGAGAGAGAGAGAGTATGGAGAGAGAGAGAGGAGAGAGGAGCGAGAGAGAGACAGGAGAGAGGAGAGAGAGAGAGAAGGAGAGAGGGGAGAGAGGAGGGAGAGGGAGAGAGAGAGGAGAGAGAGGGAGAGGAGAGAGGGAGAGAGGAGGAGAGAGAGACAGGAAGGAGGAGAGAGAGGGAGAGAGGAGAGGAGAGAGAGAGGGAGAGAGAGCGGGGAAGAGGAGAGAGACATAAGGAGGAGAGAGAGAGGGGAGGAGGAGAGGGGAGAGAGAGACAAGGAGAGAGAGAGAGAGACATAAGGAGAGAGAGAGGAGAGAGGGAGCGAGAGACATAAGGAGAGAGAGAGAGAGACATAAGGAGAGAGAGAGGAGAGAGGGAGCGAGAGACATAAGGAGAGAGAGAGAGAGACATAAGGAGAGAGAGAGGAGAGAGGGAGCGAGAGACATAAGGAGAGAGGGAGAGAGGAGAGAGGGAGAGAGAGACATTAGGAGAGAGGGAGAGACATGAGAGAGAGACAGAAGGAGAGAGAGAGAGAGGAGAGAGGGAGAGACATGAGAGAGTGTGAGAGAGAGAGAGAGAGAGAGACATAAGGAGAGAGAGAGGAGAGAGGGAGCGAGAGACACAAGGAGAGAGGAGAGAGAGAGAGACACAAGGAGAGAGGGAGAAAGAGAGAGAAAGACACAAGGAGAGAGGAGAGAGAGAGACATAAGGAGAGAGGAGAGGGAGAGAGAGACATAAGGAGAGAGGGAGAGAGAGAGACATAAGAAGAGAGGAGAGAGAGAGAGACATAAGGAGAGAGGAGAGGGAGCGAGAGACATAAGGAGAGAGGAGAGAGACATAAGGAAGGAGAGAGAGAGAGGAGAGAGGGAGCGAGAGACAAGGAGAGAGGAGAGAGAGACATAAGGAGAGAGAGAGGAGAGAGGGAGCGAGAGACATAAGGAGAGAGAGAGGAGAGAGAGACATAAGGAGAGAGAGAGGACAGAGAGAGAGAGAGATATAAGGAGAGAGAGAAAGGGAGCGAGAGAAATAAGGAGAGAGGAGAGAGAGAGAGACATAAGGAGAGAGAGAGAGACATAAGGAGAGAGAGAGAGGGGAGAGGGAGCAAGAGACATAAGGAGAGAGGGAGAGAGAGAGACATAAGGAGAGAGGAGAGAGAGAGACATAAGGAGAGAGAGAGAGGAGAGAGGGAGCGAGAGACATAAGGAGAGAGGGAGAGAGGAGAGAGAGAGCGAAAGACATAAGGAGAGAGGAGAGAGAGAGAGAGAGAGACATAAGGAGAGAGAGAGAGGAGAGAGGGAGCGAGAGACATAAGGAGACAGGAGAGAGAGAGAGACATAAGGAGAGAGAGAGAGAGAGGGAGCGAGAGACATAAGGAGAGAGGAGAGAGAGACATAAGGAGAGAGGAGAGAGAGAGACATAAGGAGAGAGAGAGAGGAGAGAGGGAGAGAGAGACATAAGGAGAGAGGGAGAGAGGAGAGAGAGCGAAAGACATAAGGAGAGAGGGAGAGAGGAGAGAGGGAGCGAGATACATAAGGAGAGAGGAGAGAGAGACATAAGGAGAGAGAGAGAGGAGAGAGGGAGCGAGAGACATAAGGAGACAGGAGAGAGAGAGACATAAGGAGAGAGAGAGAGAGAGACATAAGGAGAGAGAGAGAGGAGAGAGGGAGCGAGAGACATAAGGAGAGAGAGGAGAGAGAGACATAAGGAGAGAGAGAGGAGAGAGGGAGAGAGAGACATAAGGAGAGAGAGAGAGGAGAGAGGGAGAGAGACATAAGGAGAAAGAGACATAAGGAGAGAGGGAGAGGGACATAAGGAGAGAGGGAGAGAGAGAGAGACATAAGAGGAGTGGGAAAGAGACATAATGAGAGAGAGGAGAGAGAGAAGGAGAGAGACATAAGGAGCGAGGGAGAGAGACATAAGGAGAGAGGGAGTGAGGCATAGGAGGAGAGCGAGAGAGAGTTTTTAACGACCCATCATCACATTAATGACCAGTTGCATTTGCATCACCATGACGACCAATCACATCTGCATTACAAACACACACATCTAGTGCTACTATCACCAGACTACTGGGCTGTGCTGAGGAGAAGGGAATCAAACCTGCGACCCTGAACACTACAGAGACCCAGAGCTAACCCCTACCTGCTCCTTAATGACTTGTCTCTGTACTGCCTAACCCCTACCTGCTCCTTAATGACCTGTCTCTGTACTGTCTAACCCCTACCTGCTCCTTAATGACCTGTCTCTGTACTGTCTAACCCCTACCTGCTCCTTAATGACCTGTCTCTGTACTGTCTAACCCCTACCTGCTCCTTAATGACCTGTCTCTGTACTGTCTAACCCCTACCTGCTCCTTAATGACCTGTCTCTGTACTGTCTAACCCCTACAGGTCTACAGTTTGGGTGTTTGCACACACCTTGCTACACACAACACTGATACTAAAATATTCAGATCACTTCAGTATGCTCTCGATTGATTCAATCATACCCCCGTGGCTCCACATAAAGGTTGGTGATACGATCGATGAGATCATCTAGCACGGTCTGGAGACAGCTGGTGTTGAGGTTGCCGTTGTGGATCAGCACTGGGGAACCGTAAGACCTTTTGGTGTCAAGGTATTTAGATCAGCTTTAACACACACCAGGTAACAGCCAATTTCAACTGTATCTCTCCCTCTCCCCCCATTCCCTGGCTCCAGTTTATATCTCTCTCTATCTCCCTCTCTCCCCCTCTGTGTGATGTGATCCCAGGTGTCAGCAGTGAGTAGGGGTGTGAATGACCTCACATATATTAAGGACTCTCAACATCAACACATTCATTTAACCTTTGGAGGCAGTCTGGGCGCATTGGGCCACATTGTGTTAGCAGTGTGAACGAGTCCTGAGCCACATTGTGTTAGCAGTGTGAACGAGTCCTGAGCCACATTGTGTTAGCAGTGTGAACGAGTCCTGAGCCACATTGTGTTAGCAGTGTGAACGAGTCCTGGGCCACATTGTGTTAGCAGTGTGAACGAGTCCTGAGCCACATTGTGTTAGCAGTGTGAACGAGTCCTGAGCCACATTGTGTTAGCAGTGTGAACGAGTCCTGGGCCACATTGTGTTAGCAGTGTGAACGAGTCCTGGGCCACATTGTGTTAGCAGTGTGAACGAGTCCTGAGCCACATTGTGTTAGCAGTGTGAACGAGTCCTGGGCCACATTGTGTTAGCAGTGTGAACGAGTCCTAGGCCACATTGTGTTAGCAGTGTGAACGAGTCCTGAGCCACATTGTGTTAGCAGTGTGAACGAGTCCTGGGCCACATTGTGTTAGCAGTGTGAACGAGTCCTGAGCCACATTGTGTTAGCAGTGTGAACGAGTCCTGGGCCACATTGTGTTAGCAGTGTGAACGAGTCCTGGGCCACATTGTGTTAGCAGTGTGAACGAGTCCTGGGCCACATTGTGTTAGCAGTGTGAACGAGTCCTGGGCCACATTGTGTTAGCAGTGTGAACGAGTCCTGGGCCACATTGTGTTAGCAGTGTGAACGAGTCCTGGGCCACATTGTGTTAGCAGTGTGAACGAGTCCTGGGCCACATTGTGTTAGCAGTGTGAACGAGTCCTGGGCCACATTGTGTTAGCAGTGTGAACGAGTCCTAGGCCACACACTGGATAAGCAGAGGTACGTTCTCAGTCACACACCAACTGTGTCATATTTAAATCAAAATGATCAAATCCCGTAAGCTGGCTCTGTCCACGACGGACAGTTCCACATGCCCTTAGCGATACGTTACGAATACAGCAAACATCTTGGGAGATTTGGTTTGCGCTGGAAATGACACAATCTGTATTTTATGGTTTCGTCTTTTATTTATTTCTGAAAGACCGTGAATGTGCATCTAAAAGCAACGCATTTAGTCACTTCAAACACAAATGAGGTGCGTGTTTGAAGTGAGACATGATCACACGTGGTCACTTGAGACGCATGTGGAGACACAAGGTGTGAACTGTCACACTGAGAGATGTCCACTAGTGATCAGGTCACTATGACACTAATGGTATTAGTGAACTGTCACACTGAGAGATGTCCAGTAGTGATCAGGTCACTATGACACTAATGGTATTAGTGAACTGTCACACTGAGAGATGTCCAGTAGTGATCAGGTCACTATGACACTAATGGTATTAGTGAACTGTCACACTGAGAGATGTCCAGTAGTGATCAGGTCACTATGACACTAATGGTATTAGTGAACTGTCACACTGAGAGATGTCCAGTAGTGATCAGGTCACTATGACACTAATGGTATTAGTGAACTGTCACACTGAGAGATGTCCAGTAGTGATCAGGTCACTATGACACTAATGGTATTAGTGAACTGTCACACTGAGAGATGTCCACTAGTGATCAGGTCACTATGACACTAATGGTATTAGTGAACTGTCACACTGAGAGATGTCCAGTAGTGATCAGGTCACTATGACACTAATGGTATTAGTGAACTGTCACACTGAGAGATGTCCAGTAGTGATCAGGTCACTATGACACTAATGGTATTAGTGAACTGTCACACTGAGAGATGTCCAGTAGTGATCAGGTCACTATGACACTAATGGTATTAGTGAACTGTCACACTGAGAGATGTCCAGTAGTGATCAGGTCACTATGACACTAATGGTATTAGTGAACTGTCACACTGAGAGATGTCCACTAGTGATCAGGTCACTATGACACTAATGGTATTAGTGAACTGTCACACTGAGAGATGTCCACTAGTGATCAGGTCACTATGACATTAATGGTATTAGTGAACTGTCACACTGAGAGATGTCCACTAGTGATCAGGTCACTATGACACTAATGGTATTAGTGAACTGGGCCTCGATCACCTTGTCCCTCCCTGTCTCCCAACAGTATCTTTATCTCTCGCTCTCTCTCTCGCTGCACAGGGACTGTAAGCCATCAGATGGCCATGCTCAGGGATAGGGTTAGGGTTAGTCTGGTAGACAGTGCCTCACTGCTCTCCAACAAACCCTTTCAGAATAAATGCCCCGCATTAAACATTTCTATTGTTCTTCAAACCTCCGAAACATCTCGTCTCCATCAACGTGTTCATTTATTTTGTTCTACAGATTAGTCCAAATAATACTTAGCAATAATGATTGAAATAAAACATTATGAAGCTACATGTTTAGGGTTGTGGATGTCCAAGAAGGAGCAGGCTATCACAGATACAGAATGCATTATGAAAGTAGGATTTTGTGACAGTTGATGTCACAACTCCCTGGCAGGGAGTCTTGCTCAAAGGCACAGTGTCAGGAGGAGTAAACCGACCTGTCAGCACGCCCACCAGGATAGGGCCCCTCTGAAACCGACAGAACCAACAGCTCTACCGTTTTATCCCAACTAATCAATCAACCATCCATACATGATCTGTCCATCCATTTGGCGGTTCAGTCTGGAGATGAAAGGAGGCGGTTCTTCGGTTTGCGAGGCCTTTTTAATCCACAGAACGTAGGCTGGGTGTGAGGGGCCCTTTCCATTCACCGCCCTGGAGGCTACATTTGAAACAACTTTCTATTTCAAGTCTTTTATTTTCAAAGGACACAAAGAAATCCCAGGGCCCTAATCCATATTTGTATAGACGTGTTTTTTTTTAACCGTCTCCATTTTACAGCTACAGTTATCGTATCTAGAATGGACAAAATAGCGTAGAATCTGCAGTATTCACCAGAGGTTTGGATTCTGATGGGAACGAAGCTGAGGGCCCCACTCCTCAGGGCCCCTCTGGAGGCTGAGAGCCCCACTCCTCAGGGCCCCTCTGGAGGCAGAGAGCCCCACTCCTCAGGGCCCCTCTGGAGGCAGAGAGCCCCACTCCTCAGGGCCCCTCTGGAGGCAGAGAGCCCCACTCCTCAGGGCCCCTCTGGAGGCAGAGAGCCCCACTCCTCAGGGCCCCTCTGGAGGCTGAGAGCCCCACTCCTCAGGGCCCCTCTGGAGGCAGAGAGCCCCACTCCTCAGGGCCCCTCTGGAGGCAGAGAGCCCCACTCCTCAGGGCCCCTCTGGAGGCTGAGAGCCCCACTCCTCAGGGCCTCTCTGGAGGCAGAGAGCCCCACTCCTCAGGGCCCCTCTGGAGGCAGAGAGCCCCACTCCTCAGGGCCCCTCTGGAGGCTGAGAGCCCCACTCCTCAGGGCCTCTCTGGAGGCAGAGAGCCCCACTCCTCAGGGCCCCTCTGGAGGCAGAGAGCCCCACTCCTCAGGGCCCCTCTGGAGGCAGAGAGCCCCACTCCTCAGGGCCTCTCTGGAGGCAGAGAGCCCCACTCCTCAGGGCCCCTCTGGAGGCAGAGAGCCCCACTCCTCAGGGCCTCTCTGGAGGCAGAGAGCCCCACTCCTCAGGGCCCCTCTGGAGGCAGAGACCCCCACTCCTCAGGGCCCCTCTGGAGGCAGAGAGCCCCACTCCTCAGGGCCTCTCTGGAGGCAGAGAGCCCCACTCCTCAGGGCCCCTCTGGAGGCAGAGAGCCCCACTCCTCAGGGCCTCTCTGGAGGCTGAGAGCCCCACTCCTCAGGGCCCCTCTGGGGACACACACACAAAACATTACACTCACACAAACACACACACAAAACATTACACAAAGACACACACAAAACATTACACAAAGACACACACAAAACATTACACTCACACAAACACACACACAAAACATTACACAAAGACACACACAAAACATTACACTCACACAAACATTACACAAACACACACACAAAACATTACACTCACACAAACATTACACAAACACACACACAAAACATTACACACA
This sequence comes from Lota lota, assembly GCA_026745465.1. Taxonomy (NCBI): domain Eukaryota; kingdom Metazoa; phylum Chordata; class Actinopteri; order Gadiformes; family Lotidae; genus Lota; species Lota lota. The sequence goes on along the minus strand of JACYXH010000263.1, from coordinate 871,784 downwards.
CAAACATTACACAAACACACACAAAACATTACACTCACACAAACATTACACAAACACACACACAAAACGTTACACACAAACATTACACAAACACACACAAAACATTACACTCACACAAACATTACACAAACACACACACAAAACATTACACACACAAACATTACACAAACACAGACAAACATTAGACACACAAATATCCACACATAAACATGATCAAACACACACCGGAAATTCAAATTGAAGAACAAAGCTCTTTTATTTCCATTCCATCCGCTTGGATCAAATCTAATCCAATCTTTATTGATTTTGCCCCCAAACAGCCACACTTCTCTTCCCTAGGGAGCCTCCTCATCTTCACAGCTTTATGGCCTTGGTCTTCACCCAGGAAACCCTCTGGTTCTCTGGGACCTTCTCCCTCCTCTAGTCGTCCTCTCTCTGACCATCATGGCCCGGCTGTCCAGGGGCCACGTTCCAGGGTACAACTCCGGCCCTAAATGCCTTGCTTCTGTCTCTCTCCCTCAGCACAGAGCTCTCTTTATCCCAGCAGCCTCTCTCTCTCTTCCTCTCCTCCGCCTCCAGACAGACAAGGCTTTATCTGCCCATCATGTGCTCTCTCTGTCTTTCCCTCTCATTCTCTCCCTCTTTTTCTCACACTCTCTTTTGACCTGGCAAACTTAAGTGAAACACACATGCACGCGCACCGTGCGCATAGCTAAATAATATATCCAAGGCCACATAGCTATCTGCTAGCTTAATGCAGAGTTGATCTTATCTGCTAAGTCCTCCACAGAGTCTCCCAATAAGCTCTTCTCTGCTGCGCGACATTTAAAACATTGGCACTGCACAGCGCACAGTCCGCCATATTGGATTAAAGTGGCGCAAGCAGCGCCGTGTGACCGCATGTGATGGAGAACATGCGTTGTTTTGCGTGCGTAATTTGCGTGTTGTTTGTGTGCGTTGGGACGGACGCAAAGTCCACGCGACCATGCATCGATTTTCTCCTTCATCTCATCTGATTTTCGCGGTTTTGCGTGCGCGCAAGTCGTGCGCGCAGCCGATGAGGCGAGTGCACGTTCATTCTATACCGTGCACGACCGCCACCAGAACAATCGCGGCCTTTTAGCCCCTTTCTGTCTCCCCTCTCTTACCCTCCTCTCCCCCTCGCCTTCCTTTGTCATGCTAAGCAGCAGCACCCCCCCCTCCCCCCCCCCCCCCCCCCCCCCCAGCTTATCCGCGGAGCTCCAATCGTGCGCCGCAGAACTAGAGCATAATGAGACGGGAGCGCGCTTCGGGGACGAGCACATGCCAGCGCGCATGACCGAGGAAGCAGGTGCCCGAGCCAATTCAAAAAACGCATTTTGCATTGCTAATGAGCTCCACGGAGATCACGCCCCCATTTCGGGAAGCAACAAACAGACCCTCAACATGGCTGCCTAGCTCTCCTCTCCCCCCCTTCTCCTCTCGATGGTGAATCGATTAAAAAAGTGGAACAAGTTCACCTCCACTTATACAACACAACAGTCGGCTGTCAATTGAGCAATCAGTGACGCGTTGCACGGTGTCACACACACACACACACACACACACACACACACACACACACACACACACACACACACACACACACACACACACACACACACACACACACACACACACAGTCACAGACTGCTCTAAAAGAAATGGGCGTTCGATGATATATATAGTTGATCAGAGCGAGACGGGGGAGGAGGTTCATTGAGAAAAACAAGTCGGGCGACAAACAACCCGTGCCTCTGTGGTGGAGGAGCAAAGTAGTAGGAGAGGAGAGAGAGGAGTAGGAGGAGACAGAGAGGAGAGGAGAGAGAGGAGGAGAGTAGGGAGAGAGGGAGGAGTAGGAGGAGACAGAGAGGAGAAGAGGAGAGGAAAGAGGAAGAGAGAGAGGAGCAGGAGGAGAGGAGGAGAGAGGAGAGGGGGGGAGAGAAGAGCAGAAGAGAGGAGAGACAGATGAGCAGGAGGAGAGAGAGGAGTAGGAGAGAAAGAGGATCATGAGGAGAGGAAGAGGGAGAGAAAGAGAAGCAGGAGGAGAGGAGAGAGGAGCAGGAGAGAGAGGAGCAGGAGGAGAGGAGAGACAGATGAGCAGGAGGGGGAGTGCATCAAAGATGAGGTCCCCCCCCCCTCCTCCGTGTAAGGAGGAATCATGACCTCGTTCGGATTCACACATGGAGTTCCGTCTGTCTGTCTGGCGCCCGCGTGCGTGCGTGCACGTGTGTGTGTGTACGGTAGAATGGCTGAAAGAGCCCCGAGCCCCTTTCTCTCTCGGTCTTGCGCGCGCATTGAATGAAGATTTCGGTTCCTTTTCGTATTGTTGTTTCGCGAGGCACGTAAACAAAGAACACAACATGTCGGTGTTTGTAGCACAACAAGGCGCGTTACGGTTCACACGCCGAGCCCCCACGAGAACCCTTGACGGTTATCGTCGTTCCAAGCGCACAGGGCGCCAAAAAAACACAAAAACCTCTCCGCTTACCGGACACTTGCTGCACCGAACAACTGGTCCGCAGGGGGTCAGTTCAACACCAGAACGGAACCACCTTCATCGGAAACACCTTGGGCACCGGTCGCCAAATCCTGGAGATTTTGGACACACCGAGCGCACGCACACATCACCAAATAACAACCGCGCAGTTCATTGTCCCCCCCCCCCCCCCCCCCCCCCCCCCCCCCCGCTCGCGCACACCGGAGACCGCCGAACAAAACAAGCCCGGGCGCAGCGCGAACCCCTCGCAGTACCGGAGCACTACTCGGTTCAAACGGTTAATTTCAGGTAATGGGTAATTAGCCACGAGTTAATGACCATTCAACTCGTTACAAACCAACGCAGAGGGTCGCGTTTATGAGCGGACGCGTCGAGCAAAGGGAGAAATACGCACAAAGAACGACGTGGAATAACGATAAAACAGAAATGAAACCAACCTGTTCTCGTGTCTTCTGTGCGTAAATCCGTTTCAGCGCGTGGAGAGAAAGGCAATAAGCTCGAGTTGACGGGAGAAGACGCTGCTGAGGTGAAATCCTCTCGCTGTGTGTGTGTGTGTCTCTCTCTCAGCCAACCAACACTGTGGAGAAAATTGGCGCGAGGGTGCGTGCGTGCGAGACCATGCGCGCAGCAAGCGCGCATGGACTCACACGCACGCCATTTAGCTCAATCCGGTTGCCCCTAGCAACCAGAGATCACCCCGCCCCTTTCCCCCTCCTTCCTCCCCGTTAAGAGGGTTAGGATCCAGGGTTCAACATATGAACACTGATGTGTAAAAACACCTCGAAATGAGGGAGAGGGGAGAGGGAGGAGGAGAGGGATAGGGAGGAGGAGAGGGGAGAGGGGGGAGGACAGGGGAGAGGGGGAGGACAGGGAGAGGGGGGAGGGGGGAGGAGAGGGGAGAGGGAGGAGGAGAGGGGAGAGGGGGGAAAGACAGAGGAGGAGAGGGAGAAACTGTCAACATGTAAACACTGATCTGTAAAAACAATGATTCAGATTCACCTCTAAGACATAGAGGTAGAAGGAGAGATAGGGGAAGAAGGAGAGAGAGGGAGAGAAGGAGAGAGAGAGGGAGAAGGAGAGGGGGGGAGAAGGAGAGAGGGAGAAGGAGAGAGGGAGAAGGAGAGAGAGAGAAGGAGAGAGAGAGAAGGAGACAGAGGGAGGTGAAGGAGAGGGAGAGAGAGAGAGAGAAGGAGAGAAGGAGAGGGAGAAGGAGAGAGGGAGAGCGAGAGGGAGAAGGAGAGGGGGAGAAGGAGAGAGGGAGAAGGAGAGAAGGAGAGGGAGGGGGAGAAGGAGAAGGAGAGTGTTTATGCTGTCTTCCACGCTTCATTTATCAGAAGAATCCGAATTGTGTAGTAGCTGTGTGTGTGTGTGTGTGTGTGTGTGTGTGTGTGTGTGTGTGTGTGTGTGTGTGTGTGTGTGTGTGTGTGTGTGTGTGTGTGAGAACAATAGCATGACAAAAGGCAGAGAGGAATCTGGAGCAACAGAGGAGACATTCTACGTCAAACTACACCTACCATGACTCAACTCAGAGGGGGGGGGGAGGGAGGGAGAGACTGAGGAGGAGGAAGAGAGAGACAGAGGGGGGAGGGAGGGAGGGAGGGAGAGTGGGGGAGAAGGAGTGAGGGAGAGACTGAGGGGGAGGAAGAGAGAGACAGAGGGGGAGGGAGGGAGGGAGAGTGGGGGAGAAGGAGTGAGGGAGAGACTGATTGGGAGGTATGGAGAGAGGGAGAGGGGGGAGAAGGAGAGAGTAATTTAGAGAGAGATGA
>JACYXH010000263.1:857500-862500 GCA_026745465.1 Lota lota | reverse complement strand
ACTAGTAACTATAATCTCTCTCTCGCTCGCTCCCTCTCTCTAATCTCCTTAAGTAAGTGAGTAAACTGTCACTGTCAATCAGAGTTGTTGCCATGCCAACCTCTTAGCCAATATACATCTGAAAAGATGATCTAACCAACCAGGTGATCTCAAGGCCCTCCCCTCCTGGGAAAACAAGATGGAGGAATGGATGGATGGTGTGGAGTGTGTGTGTATGATGACTGGTTTAGCAGCCTCACCTGGCCGAGTCAGGCTGATTGGACTCTGGGGCGGGGTGAGGCTGCACACCTGTGGTGCATTGAGTAGTCAGTGTGCACAGGTTAAAGCAGCCATCTCCACACACACTCAGGGAGATCTACATGGCAGCGTGGATCACCAGCTTCATGTAACAGTGGCTGCTAACTCTACACTCAACTGGCTTCAACAGCACCACCCTGCTTCCTTGTGTCAGGAGGAGCCCAGAGAAGCCACCTAGGTGGGGTGTAGCATGCTAATTGCTACAGATGGATTAGGGAGGGATGGAGGATGACTGGATGAAGGGATGATGATAGAATAGCTTATTAACTCTCTCCATGGAGTAGGTTATAGATGTATTGATTAATAATTGATGACAATCACAAAGAGAAAATGATCCACAACTTAGTATCTCAATCAACAGCCATCACATTACTGAACATACAGTATTGAGAACATCTGTAACAGAGAGGAGAGGAACCATTCTGAACTCCCCATGACCTCTTGGGGTCAGATGATCCCTTCATACACCCCTCTTTGCACCCTACTGGTCCTCTCCATGTCTGACCCTCACCCATTATACTACACCTACCAAGAGAACATTGTTCTCAGATGTGGAACTATTCTACTATATTGTTCTGGTATTGTACTAGCTAATGTAGCAGCTGAGGTATCGGCTAATGTAGCAGCTGAGGTATCGGCTAATGTAGCGGCTGAGGTATCGGCTAATGTAGCGGCTGAGGTATCGGCTAATGTAGCGGCTGAGGTATCGGCTAATGTAGCGGCTGAGGTATCGGCTAATGTAGCGGCTGAGGTATCGGCTAATGTAGCGGCTGAGGTATCGGCTAATGTAGCGGCTGAGGTATCGGCTGAGGTATCGGCTAATGTAGCGGCTGAGGTATCGGCTAATGTAGCGGCTGAGGTATCGGCTAATGTAGCGGCTGAGGTATCGGCTAATGTAGCGGCTGAGGTATCGGCTAATGTAGCGGCTGAGGTATCGGCTAATGTAGCGGCTGCGGTATCGGCTGAGGTATCGGCTAATGTAGCGGCTGAGGTATCGGCTAATGTAGCGGCTGAGGTATCGGCTAATGTAGCGGCACATTTTGAGGCTAAAGTAGCGGCTCACCTTTATCTCATCTGTTCATCTTCATCCTCTGATCCCTGATCACCTTCCCTGCTCAACACCGACCTTTGACCTGCTCTAAAGGTCAAACGGTTCTTCTGGAATGATCAGTGTGTGTGAGTGAGTGAGTGAGTGAGTGAGTGAGTGAGTGAGTGAGTGAGTGAGTGTGTGTGTGTGTGTGTGTGTGTGTGTGTGTACATTGAGGGCTGGCTTGCTCTAGTTCTCATGTAGACAAAGCCTGCGGTTTCCTCCTCTACCCTCTCCTGATTGGCTGAAACATGTGTGTGTAGGGTTCTAGAGGCGGGGCTTAGATGGGGCATTTAGGTGAGGGAGAAAGGGAGAAAGAGGAAGAGAAACGGAGAGGGAGGAATAGAGGAAAGAGAAGAAATAGAAAACACACACACGTTCATCTTAATGAGCTCCATATTTTCATGAAATGGAGCAGCGAGGTCTGCCTTAAAAACATTCATCCTTCCATCCATTATCATCCATCCACCTATCTATCTTTCATTCTGCCTCTGTCCTTATTTCCATCTTTCTGTCTCTGGAAAGCAGTCAATCGGTATCTGTGTCACACACACACAAATATGTATTCCCTGGTGTGTCGTCCAGCGATTGATACAGACCATAATAAGCTCTGCTTACCCACAATGCCCCAGGGAACAGGTTAGCACATCTGTCTGACAAACTGGTTGAGAGAGAGAGAGAGAGAGAGACTACAGTTAATAGTAGCAATACTACAATATTACTGAAACCTTTTTGTGGTTTTCCCATTAGAGAAACTGAGTGTATGCAGGACTGAAAGAGTTAGAGTCACTGTGTGTCTAATATGACATAATGTTCCAGTAATATCTGATATGTGGACCACAGAGCTGTGGCTCAGAGGGTGCCTTCACCCTGTTCCTTTGGAGCGTCTCCCCAGACCACCGCAGGGGCCAGCAGACCAGCGTGGGGGCCAGCAGACCAGCGCAGGGGGCCAGCAGACCAGCGTGGGGGCCAGCCAGACCAGCGCGGGGGCCACCAGACCAGCGCGGGGGCCACCAGACCAGCGCGGGGGCCAGCAGACCAGCGCAGGGGCCACCAGACCAGCGCAGGGGCCAGCAGACCAGCGCAGGGGCCACCAGACCAGCGCGGGGGCCAGCAGACCAGCACCACCAGACCAGCGCAGGGGCCAGCAGACCAGCGCGGGGGCCACCAGACCAGCGCGGGGGCCACCAGACCAGCGCGGGGGCCAGCAGACCAGTGCAGGGGCCAGCAGATGGAGAAATATAATTGATGATCAGCGGGACTGATCATCAAGACTCTGTCCAACAATAGGTTTAGGTGCAGGATGTAAATTCAGGGTTTGAGTTTGGGTGGTTTATCCAGCTAAGAACTCAATCTGAAGTGGATCTATGTTTCTGACCAATGAGGGCACAGTTGGGTTGCTAGAACCAGTTGACTCGGATCAAAGTAAAAACACTACCGATATGATGATGCCCCCAAGCTCTCGTATAGACCCAATAGTCTTCAGTCTGTTCCGCTCACCCACATCTACTGTGAGTAGGATTTGTGTTCACATTACGCCCGGAGCAGTATAATCCAGATCTGGAACCAGATAGGACCCTTTCACACCGTTCTGCTAAACCACTTCTGGGTCACATGGCGTGGAGCCTAGAGAAAAGTAGGCCACCTCAAACTCTGTATCTCCATCTAGCTCCCATTCCCTCCCCTCCTCTCCTCTCTCTCTCTCTCTCTGTATCTAGCTCCCATTCCCTCCCCTCCTCTCTCTCTCTCTCTCTCTGTATCTAGCTCCCATTCCCTCCCCTCCTCTCTCTCTCTGTATCTAGCTCCCATTCCCTCCCCTCTTCTCTCTGTATCTAGCTCCCATTCCCTCCCCTCCTCTCTCTCTCTGTATCTAGCTCCCATTCCCTCCCCTCCTCTCTCTCTCTGTATCTAGCTCCCATTCCCTCCCCTCCTCTCTCTCTCTCTGTATCTAGCTCCCATTCCCTCCCCTCCTCTCTCTCTCTCTGTATCTAGCTCCCATTCCCTCCCCTCCTCTCTCTCTCTGTATCTAGCTCCCATTCCCTCCCCTCCCCTCTCTCTCTCTGTATCTAGCTCCCATTCCCTCCTCTCCTCTCTCGGAGGGAAACCTTCCAAACTTCCAGCTCTGAATTCCTGATTATTGCTCCTCTAAGTGAATTTGAGGCTAAACAACCGTCCTCATTCACCACGTGAAGCTCCACAGCTGGTTCTCACGCCAGGGACGCACAACTCCCTGCTCGGCACGCCACCCCACACACAGACACACATTATATACACACACACACATTCATTCTACACGCAGACACACATTCTACACGCATACACACACATCCCAGACATCTGACTGTGCCTCATAACATCTTCATTTAGAGAACAATCCAGCCGCTTAGAAACTAGCAGAGAGAGAGAGAGAGAGAGAGAGAGAGAGAGAGAGAGAGAGAGAGAGAGAGAGAGAGAGAGAGAGAGAGAGAGAGAGAGAGAGAGAGAGAGAGAGAGAGAGAGATCCGTTTTAAACTATGAGAGATTGTGTTGCTTCACAAATCACATCTTAACAGCAGACATTTTTCAAAATGCATTAACAATATCTTAAAACGCTTTACATTATGGGTTGCACAGGTTTATTTCAAATGAAAAGTATGTCTTTAAACATTTCATTTGTGTTTGACAAGGATACAAAAAGTACACAATACACACCGACATCAGTTACTCTGTATGACCCTACAACAAACACCTAGAATACCTAACAGTGTACACACACACACACACACACACACACACACACACACACACACACACACACACACACACACACACACACACACACACACACACACACACACACACACACACACACACACACACAGTTGATTCGAGAAACCCTAAACAGACCACAGATCAGCGTTGAGTGTTTTCATTCCTTTAACTCGTTCTCGTCAGTTCTCTTTCAACCTGGATGGAACCAGACTGTTTGAAATGAACTAACGGAGGACTTTTATATCGGAATCTCAACGTTTACAATGGGACAGATATATCTGGAAAACTATCCTTCCCTATGATGTCGCTGTCATCTTCACTTGTGGTCCTTATTAGGAAAAATAAATGTGATTATCACACTGTCCAACTGCGTTGGAACTATTTTTACAAATACTAAGAGTTAATAGGTCAGTTATAGATATAACTCATTATTAATATTGAATATTTAATACAGTATCAAAAAATACCCCTATGATTGGACGGACAGACAGACACTTAGGAGTGAGGACTTCTAGACCAACGGACCGGTAAGACGTTTGGAGAACATTATTCACAGATATGATCCATCTCTGGACGGACAGTTCTTTAGATATTCATTCATCACGTAACTATGGTGACGTCTGATTGGTGGGACAGCTCTTCAGCCAGATGTTAGGGGGCGTCTGATTGGTGGGACAGCTCTTCAGCCAGATGTTAGGGGGCGTCTGATTGGTGGGACAGCTCTTCAGCCAGATGTTAGGGGGCGTCTGATTGGTGGGACAGCTCTTCAGCCAGATGTTCGGGGGCGTCTGATTGGTGGGACAGCTCTTCAGCCAGATGTTAGGGGGCGTCTGATTGGTGGGACAGCTCTTCAGCCAGATGTTAG
>JACYXH010000263.1:842500-852500 GCA_026745465.1 Lota lota | reverse complement strand
CATAGCTCCGCCCCCTCCGCCTCAAACTCCTCCCTCTCTGACACCACGCTCTACCACAGAGCAACACGAAGCAGGACCCGTTAACCCCGTTAAGAGTACTACAGAGGTCAAAGTTCAAAGTGGTCACAGTGGTTCAAAGCTTTCACACCTCTAAAATAATAATAACCAACATTTCTAAAACCGTTTTTTAAATGTTTCCTAGTCAGCAATCTGCCATGACCCCATATGCAAATGAGGCGGCCCTAAGCAGCTCTGGAGCCGCAGGTTGGGACCCTGCGCCCGGATCCAAGATGGCAGCACCGACCTGCAGCACGCGAGCATGGACGTCCATCGCCACGGCGAGGTCGTCCCAGCGACGGCCCGCATCACGGGTCAGCTCCAGGAGGCGGGACCGCACAGCGCCATCGAACACACGGACCAGAGGACGGCTCTGATTGGTCAGGCCGTCCAGGTCTACCAGTCGGAGACCAGCTTCATACTGCAGCCTCTGGAAGACACACACACATTACAACAACTACACACACACACTACAACAACTACACGCACACTACAACAACTACACACACATTACAACAACTACACACACACTACAACAACTACACACACACTACAACAACTACACACACACTACAACAACTACACACACACATTACAACAACTACACACACACACACTACAACAACTACACACACACACTACAACAACTACACACACACATTACAACAACTACACACACACATTACAACAACTACACACACACATTACAACAACTACACACACACACACTACAACAACTACACACACACACTACAACAACTACACACACACATTACAACAACTACACACACACTACAACAACTACACACACACATTACAACAACTACACACACACACTACAACAACTACACACACACTACAACAACTACACACACACTACAACAACTACACACACACATTACAACAACTACACACACACACTACAACAACTACACACACACACTACAACAACTACACACACACTACAACAACTACACACACACACTACAACAACTACACACACACTACAACAACTACACACACACATTACAACAACTACACACACACACTACAACAACTACACACACACACATTACAACTACACACACACTACAACAACTACACACACACATTACAACAACTACACACACACACTACAACAACTACACACACACACTACAACAACTACACACACACATTACAACAACTACACACACACTACAACAACTACACACACACACTACAACCACTACACACACACACACTACAACAACTACACACACACATTACAACAACTACACACACACACTACAACAACTACACACACACATTACAACAACTACACACACACACACTACAACAACTACACACACACTACAACAACTACACACACTACAACAACTACACACACACACTACAACAACTACACACACACATTACAACAACTACACACACACACTACAACAACTACACACACACATAACAACAACTACACACACACACTACAACAACTACACACACACATTACAACAACTACACACACACATTACAACAACTACACAAACACTACAACAACTACACACACACACTACAACAACTACAAACACACATTACAACAACTACACACACACACTACAACAACTACACACACACATTACAACAACTACACACACACACTACAACAACTACACACACACACTACAACAACTACACACACACACTACAACAACTACACACACACACTACAACAACTACACACACACATTACAACAACTACACACACACTACAACAACTACACACACACACACACTACAACAACTACACACACACATTACAACAACTACACACACACATTACAACAACTACACACACACACTACAACAAAAACACACACACATTAAAACAACTACACACACACATTACAACAACTACACACACACACTACAACAACTACACACACACACTACAACAACTACACACACACACTACAACAACTACACACACACACTACAACAACTACACACACACACACACTACAACAACTACACACACACTACAACAACTACACACGCACACATTACAACAACTACACACACACACTACAACAACTACACACACACACTACAACAACTACACACACACATTACAACAACTACACACACACATTACAACAACTACACACACACACACTACAACAAAAACACACACACATTAAAACAACTACACACACACATTACAACAACTACACACACACTACAACAACTACACACTACAACAAAAACACACACACATTAAAACAACTACACACACACATTACAACAACTACACACATTACAACTACACACACACACACACATTACAACTACACACACTACAACAAACACACACACACACACACACACTACAACAAAAACACACACACACACACACTACAACAAAAACACACACATTACAACAAACACACACACACACACACACACACACACAACAACACATTACAACTAAAACACACACACACATCACGACAAACACACACACACACACAGAGGGGCAGCGGGATGGTCTAGATGTAGAGCTTCAGTATTAGAGAGCAGCAGGATGGTCTAGATGTAGAGCTTCAGTATTAGAGAGCAGCAGGATGGTCTAGATGTAGAGCTTCAGTATTAGAGAGCAGCAGGATGGTCTAGCTGTAGAGCTTCAGTATTAGAGAGCAGCAGGATGGTCTAGATGTAGAGCTTCAGTATTAGAGAGCAGCAGGATGGTCTAGATGTAGAGCTTCAGTATTAGAGAGCAGCAGGATGGTCTAGATGTAGAGCTTCAGTATTAGAGAGCAGCAGGATGGTCTAGATGTAGAGCTTCAGTATTAGAGAGCAGCAGGGTGGTCTAGATGTAGAGCTTCAGTATTAGAGAGCAGCAGGATGGTCTAGATGTAGAGCTTCAGTATTAGAGAGCAGCAGGATATTCTAGATGTTAAGGGGTTCTGGGATAAACCTCCACCTCTAGGCATCCTAGAGCAAAAAACTCTCTGATGTTTCTCATTAACTGTAAATCGTTTTGGACAAAAGCGTCTTATAAATGACTAAGTAGTCTTAGACTTGTAATTTGAATTGTTTTTCCTTTCCTACGCAGACAGGAAGTGACATCATCTTCCTCTGCTCCCACCTCAACCCTCCTCAGCTTCTCCTTCGCCGTGTCGTAGGTCACATGGGCGGAGCTGCAGGATCTGGCAGCCTGCTCAGCCAATCGCAGCCAGGCATCCAGGTGGGCGTGTTCCTTCATAAACTGATGCCACGCAACCCACCGTGCGTCCAGGCTAGAGAGGGAGGGACGGAGACACGTTTACACAGGGGAAAGCCAGTTGTAATGCAGGTTTCCTAACTGCCATGGAGACTCACTGCAGAGCCAGGTCTCCATCTTGGCTGATGGCGTCCTCTTCTTCCTCTTCCTCAGTTAGGGAGACGGGCAGGGAAACCAGCCAATCAGAGCCATCCCCAAGCTCTTGGGAATTGCCTACTTCCTGGTCAGACATCTCTCTTCCTGGTTGGCGGGTGGGGGTTGGGCCCCACCTGACATCACCAGTTCATTACCTGCTGGGATAGGTGGAAATTCAATTAGGGTTCACTAATTAGATAAACGATCACTATGAGAGGGTTAGTGGTGAGAGGTCTACACTGAGAGGTAAGTTAAGGTTTTTACCATCACCATGCACACACACACACACGTTATGTAAAAGTCATGATTTTTTTGAGTGCCTCTCAAATGCTGATGGGTCCATTAGAGAGAGGGGGGCGGGAGAGAGAAAACATAACCTTAGCTCAAAGGCAATCTCACTGGCATTAAAATTGTATTATTCATTGAGCTTTTCATCAAATAAAACCAACTGAGCCAAATGTCAAACACACCTGAAGAGAGTCTTGATGACATCACTCATGACATCGCACACAGACTGAAGAAACACTGGATGTGGATTAACGAGTGAAGCATCTTCATCCAATATAAACATGTCCCACTGCTGTCTGTGTCTCTCTGTGTGTGTGTGTGTGTGTGTGTGTGTGTGTGTGTGCGTGCGTGCGTGCGTAGGTGCGTGCGTGCGTGTGTGTGTGTGTGTGTGGTCAGTATTGCGGTAATATCCTGTCACTAACCTTTAACCCCAGACCTGACACTAGGTTAAGATGACCTTTGACCTCAGGGTTAGGGTCAGGTGACCTTGAGTTTACCCCTCACCTCTGACCTCTACAGTGTCCAGAAGTATGGACAGGTTCACACCACGACAGACCATAATGATCAGCACTGTTCAGTCACACCTGTTGCAAAGAGGACGGCCTCATCAAAATGTCTGTGTATCATAATGAATCACATCTATAAAGACAATGTGTTGGACCATTATGTTGTGTTTCCATGGTTACTGTTGCTGGGGGAGTAGACCTGCACTGCTCTCTGCTGGTAGCGCACTGATGCCACACACACACACACACACACACACACACACACACACACACACACACACACACACACACACACACACACACACACACACACACACACACACACACACACACACACACACACACACACACACACACACACACACACACCTGAAGGGATAGCAGTCATAATATTTCCATGACGATGTGGGTACAGGTGTACAGGTGAGCTTAATCACAACCCTTAAAACAATCCTCTGAATCCTAATCTCATTAGCTCTAGACCTCACTTCCTGTAAGGCGGGTCCTTAAGTCCTTCCCAGCTTCCTGTTAGTCATCCTGTTAATCCCTTCCTGTTGGTACTGCCAGTTTGCATTCAACTGAACCTCGGTGTGGTACTGGACAATCAGCTGTGCTGCACCACCAGCATCACCGCGGGGTCCGATCCTGCAGATTCGCTCTCTACAACATCCGCAGGATCCGGCCCTTCCTCACCAGGGGAGCAGCTCAGCTCTTGGTCCGAGCGCTCGTCCTCTCCCGCCTCGACTACTGCCCCTCGCTCCTGGCTGGGCTCCCTGCCTCCGGGATCAAACCTTAGCAGCGGATCCAGAACGCTGCAGCACGCCTCGTGTTCAACCTACCGAGATTCTCCCATGTGACCCCCCCTCTTCCGTGACCTCCACTGGCTCCCTGTAGTAGCATCAGAATCAAGACAATGGTACTGGCCTACAAGGCGGTCAACGAACTGCCCCTGCCTACCTCCAAGCGTTAGTCAGACCATACCCCACACCTCGAGCACTCTGCTCAAATACCTCAGCTGGACGTCTGGCACCGCCATCGCTAAGAGCAAGCAAAGGTCACACAACAAAGTCCCAACTCTTCTCTGTTTTGGCACCGCAATGGTGGAACGAACTCCCTACCAGTGTCAGGACTGCAGAGTCGCTCACCAGCTTCCGCAAGAGACTCAAGACTCACTTGTTCAGAGTTCACCTGGACTCTGCTTAACTCCCTCCTTACCCCCTCCTCCCTCACTCTCCTAAAAACACCCCCATACGCACTTATTGTATGTACGTCCTGCCCCTTAAAAATAGTACTTAGCATTGTGTAGCATCTTATCCTAGCTATCGTTGTTGTATACGGGGAATGGGTTAACCTAGCAAGTGTAAGTGCTTGGCACTGGTTCTGTGAACATCCTTACTGTACAGACAGAGATATATTGTTGTTTCTCTTTCTTCTGACAAATGTACTTATTGTAAGTCGCTTTGGATAAAAGTGTCTGCTAAATGCCCTAAATGTAAAAGTTGTAAAAGTTTCAGGGGACATTTTTTTTAATCATAGTTCATCGTTTATATTGCAGTGGTAGTACAACACCACCCTTTATGCCTCCTGGTGCCCTCTCTCTGGGATGGAGGTCAGGGTTAGGGTGTGGGAGTATAGGGTTAGGGTGTAGTGTGTATCTATACAGGGTTAGGGTGTAGTGTGTATCTATACAGGGTTAGGGTGTAGTGTGTATCTATACAGGGTTAGGGTGTAGTGTGTATCTTGGTTAGGGGTGTAGTGTGTATCTATACAGGGTTAGGGTGTAGTGTGTATCTATACAGGGTTAGGGTGTAGTGTGTATCTGTACAGGGTTAGGGTGTAGTGTGTATCTTGGTTAGGGGTGTAGTGTGTATCTATACAGGGTTAGGGTGTAGTGTGTGTCTATACAGGGTTAGGGTGTAGTGTGTATCTTGGTTAGGGGTGTAGTGTGTATCTATACAGGGTTAGGGTGTAGTGTGTGTCTATACAGGGTTAGGGTGTAGTGTGTATCTATACAGGGTTAGGGTGTAGTGTGTATCTATACAGGGTTAGGGTGTAGTGTGTATCTATACAGGGTTAGGGTGTAGTGTGTGTCTATACAGGGTTAGGGTGTAGTGTGTGTCTATACAGGGTTAGGGTGTAGTGTGTATCTATACAGGGTTAGGGTGTAGTGTGTATCTATACAGGGTTAGGGTGTAGTGTGTATCTTGGTTAGGGGTGTAGTGTGTATCTTGGTTAGGGGTGTAGTGTGTATCTATACAGGGTTAGGGTGTAGTGTGTGTCTATACAGGGTTAGGGTGTAGTGTGTGTCTATACAGGGTTAGGGTGTAGTGTGTATCTATACAGGGTTAGGGTGTAGTGTGTGTCTATACAGGGTTAGGGTGTAGTGTGTGTCTATACAGGGTTAGGGTGTAGTGTGTATCTATACAGGGTTAGGGTGTAGTGTGTATCTATACAGGGTTAGGGTGTAGTGTGTGTCTATACAGGGTTAGGGTGTAGTGTGTGTCTATACAGGGTTAGGGTGTAGTGTGTGTCTATACAGGGTTAGGGTGTAGTGTGTATCTATACAGGGTTAGGGGTATGTGTGGTATATTGTGACTGTACTCATCACCTACTGCAGTCTGTAGGTCCAGAGTCAGATCTTCACTGTAACTTAACACTGCTGGCCTCTCCCAATACAGAGCATATAGCATACAGTTACACATGTATTCATTTAGTCTCTCGCCCGCACTCTCTCTCTCTCGTCTCGCTTTAGACAAACACTTTTTAGACAAGTCAAATATTCACACAAGCAGTCCTGGTTTGTGTGAAGAGTATCCTACTTACTGTTTGATATGTTTTACTTTATCTTAGTTAGCATTGGGTTGCACCAGCTGTAGAGACAGACATCTGTCTCACTGCATCGTGTGTGGTGGAGTAGTTTGTCATAAAGTCACCTTAGTAACAGAGAGACATGCAGAGAGTCACACACACACACACACACACACACACACACACACACACACACACACACACACACACACACACACACACACACACACACACACACACACACACACACACACACACACACACACACACACACACACACACACACACACACCTAAACTCCTAGCCCGAGGGAGGACATGCTACACCTGACGTCAAAACACAAACGCTTCCGTTCACACCACCCAGGGCAGACAGAAACCGGTTGGGTTCAAAAGTCATTAGTTCTAAATGACAACCTCGTCACTCTGAACTTCCCACAAAGGGCATGTTGTCTGCAGTCAGGTGACTGTTGTTTCAAACCAAGAAAGTTTGAAGCTGTATAAAACAGGCCTACATGTCCAGCTCACCTGTACTGAACACCCCCACAGAGAAGTATTGATCAGTGAGTGGAAGGGTTCATGGAAAGCGACTCAGCAGCAGGAATACATTAACATTACTACTTGCCCGAATGTTGTTGCGTTCACCAGATGTTGAGCTTGGAAAGCGTCCGTGCGCGGGTCAACCGTCAATACGTACACGGTCTCCTCCCGGTAAATAACGAGATGGATTTACCTCACATCACTCCCGACTTTCTCGGTCTGAGTTAAACATTCCGTCTCGTGAGAAATCTCCATCGAGTTCACGAGCGACAGGTAACACGACCTGTGCGGGTAGAGTGAAGCCACGCCCCTTCAAACAACCTGCCGCACACACACAGACACACAAGCACGCCCCGTTCACCTGTAAACAGTAGCTTCTGTGTTTGGCGCTGAGAGAATGAAAGAAGCTCGTGTTTCTGTTCTCCTTTCACAGTATATAGGTTGATGGTCACGTGCCCACCCGACCGACGTTCTTTCTTTACGTCTTCTGGAGCTCGAGGATTTCTTCGTGCTGATTTGTTCCTCGGGAGAGACGGCGGAACACGCCCTTATTGGCGGTCTGGTTCCACGCACCCAACCATGAATAAACTCCACGGGTTCAAAGGTTCAACAAACAAACACACACACACACACACACACACACACACACACACACACACACACATTTGTACACATGCACACACATACACAAATATACACATCCACACACAACATACAAAACAAAGTGTTAAACGTGTGTGTGTGTGCCATCATATTGTGCACCTATCCGTGTGTGTAGTCTGGCTCATTTGAATACATGTAAATGAGGCCATGTGAGCTACTCTCTCCCCCCCCCCCCCCCCCCCCACCCCCCCACCACCACCCCATGGGAGGACGTGAGGCAATAGGCTCCAAGATGGAAGACGTTAGCGGCCATGTTGGATCTGTTTCTCTGCGCACATGGTTTATTCAGGGGTTATTATTTCCTGCCTTTCCCTTCTCAGTTAGAAGATTTCAAATATTGATGAATTGATCGGAAAGTTATAGATTACATGCATCTATAAATTACTATGGAAACTATTACTTTTAAACTAAGCTTTCTGTATTGTAATCATGTTTTTCTTAGCTCCTCTGAAACAGACTAGTTCAAGTGATGACATCACCAAGTCTGAGTGGGCGGGATATCACATTCAAACCAATAGTAAGACAGCTGGGGTCATTGACCATAAGCATTGTAGGCCCTGGTACTGACAAGCACATACTCAATGATCCAATCACGACCTTCCTACGCCTAATCCCGCCTTAATATCCTGTTTCACTTGAAAATAGGCAGCAGGGTCTTCTGTGATTGGTACTTGATGTTGTCAGTGATGGACTGGGGTGTGCAGAGGAAGATCAGTGTATGTTAAACTCGGTGAAGTCCTCACACTCTGGTGAAACCACCTTCATGCCTAAGAGAGGCTTTGCACTGAGAGGATTACTCTCCATAGGGCTGCGTTGTCATGGCGCTCAGGAGAGGGGAGCGATATCAGGGATAATTAGGAGGGAGGAGAGAGGTTAGGAGAGAGAGGAGAGAAGGAGGAGAGAGAGGTTAGGAGACAAGAGGGAGGAGAGGAAGAGAGCAGAGAGGAGGGAAGAGGGAGGAGAGAGGAGAGAGAAGAGGGGAGAAGTGAGAGGAAGAGAGGAAGGAAGAGGGAGGAGAGAAGAGAGGAGAGAGAGGATAGGAGAGATGAGAGAAGAGGGAGGAGAGAGGAACGGGGAGATGGGAGAGGGGAGAGAGGAGAGAGGAGAGAAGTGGGAGGAGAGGGGAGAGAGGAGAGAAGAGAGGGGAGAGAGGAAAGAAGAGAGGGGAGAGGAGAGAGAGGATAGGAGAGATGAGATAAGAGGGAGGAGAGAGGAAAGGGGAGATTGCAGAGGAGAGAGAGGAGGGAGGAGAGAGGAGAGAGGAAGAGAGGAGAGAGGAGGGAGGAGAGGGGAGAGAGGAGAGAAGAGAGGGGAGTGAGGAGAGAAGAGAGAGCAGAGAAGAGGGAGGAGAGAGGAGAGGTGAGAGGACGGGAGGAGAGAGGAGGTAAGAGGGAGGAGAAAGGAGAGGGAAGAGGGGAGAGAGAGAAGGGCAAGAGGAGGGAAGAGAGGAGAAGGGAGAGAGGAGGGAAGAGAGGAGAAGAGATAACAGGAGTAAGGGGAAAGGAGAGGAGGGTGAGAGAGGTGAGGAGAGAGAGGAGGGGGGAGAGGAGGGGGGAGAGAGGTGAGGAGAGAGGGGAGGGAGGAGAGAGGAAGTGGAGGTATGTGGTCTGCAGATGGAGGTGCAGCCTACATGTCTAGTGCTTGCTAACAGGATGTTTTAAGAGATTATCTCCAGGAAGCATTGTGGGATTGGGCATCATCTGCCTGACTCAGCAAGATTATAATCC